>JAVJGI010000050.1:109784826-109903502 GCA_035590275.1 Ibycter americanus | reverse complement strand
GGGCCCCGGCTGCCCCGCACGGCCGCTCCCGCCCCGGCACCGGCACCCCCGCGCCGCTCCCGTCCTACATCAAGTTTTGCGCCTATGCGCTTATCTCAACGAGAGGGGGGGATTTACGCCCCAAAAAAGTACGTGGTGGTGGAATCTGGAATTACATAATTAATAAAAAGACATTTCGGTGGGCAGATTTACTATGCTGCCATGTTAACAAGAGAAGGAGCTTTTCCAGCCGTGATATTAACGCTTCGCATTCTGTACACAATCCACAAGTACACTTGATAAATTAAAGTAGTAAAAGACCTGAAGACTACAATCTATCATTTTAATGCTTCACCGATAACGTACAGAATCAATTTCAATGACTACCTCTTCTTGTAAAAAAAATTACAACAAAACTCTGTACCCTGTTTGACTCCTTTTAGAATCCAGTGTACCATCAAGTATCATACACTAGCTAACATAAAGCACATCATCTTAGTTTACTGAAAGGATCTAATTCCGAGTTCGGACTAACGTTACCTTTTAACCCACAGTGTTTCCAGGGCCCGCCTGAAGCATAAACAGCACAAGCAACTACAAGGGTACCTGCACAGGCTCAGCAGTTTGCAGACTGGCTTGACCTGCCTGGCTGGCAGATTAAGGGTCTCACAAATCAAGTGTGTGGGAGGATACAAAAAAGTTTATCTTGCATGCTAACAGAAAAGTGCATCTCCAAAACAACAGTATTTAAAGTGTTAACTCTGACTTGCGAACCCCTTGTCCACAAGTGACAGTATTTTAGTGTACTTTTTTTATGTTTCAACTGATGCTTTTAGGCACAAAGTTCTGGATTTGACACCAAGACTGCAGGGAGCTGTTACTTAGATTTGAAGATGTCTGTTGCAAAACTTTTATGAGAAATTCCACATTTCAAGAAGGTACCCAGATTTGACTCTCTGAAAGTATCTGTAAGGTACAGATAAAATATTTCACACTACCATGGACCTGCCATTTAGCTCATGTTGACTTAGCAAAAAATTGTGGGGTTTAATGTATTATCTTTTTACAAATTATCACAGAATTCATCTCTCCAAATCAGAATGGTATCAGGGCATTATTACCACATAGGCTGATTTATTACATCAGCAAAAGAACCAAGCCTTCATTTTGTGGCACCAAAATATTAACAGTGCAATACTAAGCATATGAGAAAAATAAATCATTGGCTAAAACGTAATACAAAAACATTTGCAAGCAGAATACCCTGAAGACTTGCAATATTACACATAAATTTCCCTTGATTTTCCTAGGAAACCACACAAAATGTACAGTGAGCACTAAAAGGTTAATGCATGCATGAACTGAGTAATAGTTTTCTACTTGCAAAGTTCAGCTTAATTTTTCTAAGTCAGAGGAACAGGAAAACATAGCCAAACTTCCTGAAAGAACAGAAATCGATAGCTACACAGGGTGCTGCCATATATGCTTAAGAAAAGAGCAACAGGCACTATTTGGCTGCTTGTGGCCCATATGTTAATTACCATCTATTTCATTTCCTAGCATTACAATTCTACAAAAGGTAGCTAAGATGAACATTTCCGCAGAATTATGATCAACTACAGTTTTTAATGTTAAATATACACAAGCCAACGATCTGACTACATTCACTGAAACCACAAAATGTGTATGGCAGAATCTTCTTTCACAGGCTGGGTCTGTAAACTGCAGCTGCACACCACTCTTGATTTCAAGTGCAGATTTCTCCTGATTAGGGAGAAGGAAGTTGAAAGTTCATCATTAACCAAAAAAACTCAAACATGCATATCAAACCCAGTCCAAATATCTATTCCCTTCCACAGTTTTCTGCACAGACAGATACATACATATTACTAAAGTAACAAAACCAACTAGAAAGCACACCAATTTTATTGAAAAAAAAATATCTGGAAAAGGAACACAGTTATAAAATATATCATCTTTTGTACACTGTGGTTTAATATTTCATACAGAATCCCAGAAAAAGTGCTTTAATTGAACGTTCAATATATTTTGCCATAATCTTTATGTTAACAGGACTTCTACAAAGGTTCCAGGAAAGAAATACTTATGAAACACAGAACAAGGGAACATATAAGCCATTACAGAAGATTGGATTAAAATGTACTTACCCAGGCCTCTCAAATATCATACATCTCCATTATGTAGGCTTTAGGCACCAAGCCAATGGTTCCCTTCATTTCTCCTACCCACCAGCCAAATCTATTGTACTCCTAATTGAAAACAATATGCAATATTAACCTTTAGTCCGATATAAATGCAGTAGAGTTTTGTATGCAACTCCTTGTGGATGCTTTCTCTTATATACAGTTATAATCATTTCAACTGAAAATTAAAACATTTTATCTGTTTGTTAGAGGCATTCACATGCAGAGTTAGGCAAAGACAGAAGTGAAAATTTTAAAAGGCCAAGCATACTCAAGAAAATTTCTTAATTACAGCCACACTTCACTATAACACCTACTAAAAATAGCTGACCTCTCCACCTTCTATTAATCATAAATTTAAGAACTTTGTATCTTTGTAACTAAAATCTAATAGCACAATGTTGACATATAAGAATCAACTGGGATTCTTTCAGTATCACAAGGCTAAACTCTAAGAAACTTACAATCAACTCATTTTAAAAACTACTTCACTCAAATGTGAAGGGAACACCATATATCTAATACATAATCTCTTTCTACGGACAAAGTCTACTATTGCTTTAGGCTTGCAGAAAATTCTACGGCAGATCTCATATGTCTGACAGATGACTAATGTACTTTTGTTTGAAATTTGTTTAGGCTTAGTGAGATAAATATGAAACAAAATGAATTATAATAGTTTAAAGAAATAATATCTTCCAAAAGCAATACCAAGTAAGAGTACTGTGAGATCCAAATTTAATTTTTTTTCCTATGAGATAAATATTTTAAGATCAATCCTAACAGCAGTTCAATAAATTTAACAGCTGAAATTGCATACCCACATATAGAGTTACAAATGAAGCATTATTAAAACAGAGACCCCATTCAAAATTGAATTATTAGTAAGGTAGAAATTACTTTGGAACAAACATGGAAAATACAAAATACACAGGTATCTGATAAGCAACATCTTCCTGCTACACTGCTCTTCTGATGAGAAAAGCAAAAGGCTGTAGGATTTTGAATTAATGGTCCTACTGAGATGAAGCTATTATTTTGACTGTAGATAAAGTTTTTCAGTTATAGTCAGGTGGATCTTAAGGGTTAATTGAGTTTCATTAGAGCCCAAGCTATAATGATTTGCTACTGGCATATCTGGCCTGGTCAAGAGTTTTCTAGGGTCCTATGAGGTACTTGGTGTACTCAGCTCTCCCTGTGCTTAACTACAATGAAGCCCCACTGATGGCCCACTTTGATGTGGGCCCAGGCTCTCTCTTTTTTTTTTTTCTTTTTTCTTTTTTTTTTTTAAACACACTTGCATGCAGGCACACATACACTTTTACATTTTCTTATTGTGGAAGGCTGAACACCAGTCTTAAATGTATTCCTCCTTCTCTTCACAGTGAATTAGTGATTTAAAAGATTCTATCCTACTATCCATAAAATACAGCTGTAAGTGTGATTTAAAGAAAATCCGCATAAAAAGCAGCAGGAAAACCTTCATTTACGATGTGAACACATGAACAAGAAAGCTGCAACAATAATTCCACCTTTTTCCGCCTTCCACTGCCGAACAGCCTGCTGGGGATGGCTCTGCTCTGAAAGTCTAGAGGCATCTGAACCTGATCTTCAGTGCAAACTGCTCTCCACAGAAGTTAAGAACCACTCATAACCTTTCCCATGGGGGTACACATTACACCCCAAACCCTTAGAGGCTAAATAATACCATGACACTGAGGTTTATAATGTTCCAGACTGGCTTGTTTAAAAATCTATGTTTTATCTCACAACACCCTGGTTAAATATACAAACTGGATTTCTAGACTGAAGTGGGAAATTGCTGAAAGGAGCAGTACTCACGTATACTACTGGAATCTCAGCAATAAATCTCTCCAAGAGAAAGCAACAGAAGATTTGAAACTGTTACATGGAACTTGTGAAGTGACTGGCAATAGTGATTAAGCAAGTTTTGCTAGAGATCAGCCAAAAAAACAAACAATACATGAAATGAGGGAAATGGCTTAGTTAAGCGGTCATTAAATTGCATATGACAAATGGCATAGAAAAAGCCTGTGGACTACATTATCCATCGAAAATGTTCCACTTAGCAACACTACATGAACTTAGAAACAAATGTTTTTAAAGAAACAATTCAGATACCTCAAATTAGAATTAAAAGCATGCTGCTGTTTTACAAACTTTCTGGGTTTTGCTACTTACTAATACATCACTGGCATGAAGCTAAGTGAGAAGATGAAATGAATGTTGATGTAACAGACTAGTAAACTAATTTAAGGATTCACTGCAACCATTATACCACACAGACAATATTGCAACACAGAAGCTTTTACTTTACGTTACTATTCTTTGCTTGGGTCTCAAGTGCAGCATGAATCCCAGTTAAACTATCTGCAGTCCACAGAAGTCTGAACAAAAATATAATGCAGATACCTGACTACCAAGAATATAAAACTTTAATCTCAGGTTTTATAATAATTTGATAACACTCCCTTTTAAACTGATTAAAGACATTTCTCTTTAAACTCCTAACCACTCCTTTCTGTCCTCAATACCACAAGAGTGCTTACTAGTCAGTCAGGCAGATAAGCACTCCCCTCCCAGTCCTTTCTTGAACTCACATATAAAATCCAAATTGATGTATTGTTTCTGTCAACATTATCAATTATAAACTCCTTCACAGCAAAATAATTTAACTAATACACTGCTGTTATGAGGTCCATGTCTATTACTGCTGCTTAAGATGTGTAGAATAAAAGTCTAAAACTCACATTTGTGGGAAATAATGATTAATATGCAGAAGAATATGAATACAGTTAGGAGTTTTATATGAATTTTTAAGAGTCGGGAAGCACGGTGCTTTCGCAAGCATCAGCTTCAGATCTTAGGTACCACTGGGTTTACCATCTGGTATCCTTCATCGCATTCAGCTCTTAACATCACTGCTAACACAGGCAAGCGACTGTACTTCAGAAGGACTGATAAAATAATGAAGAGTCCTTTAATCTACAGGAAACCATTGTAGTCAATTTATAAGAAATATTGCATCCCTTTGTAGGATGTGTAATTATTTTCTATTAATCATGTGCTATAAAGCTACATTATGTGGTTATTCTGTTATCACTAGAAAGAGGCCTGCAGTCAGCTCCTGACAATGTTAGGTAATTACTAACACAAAGCTTCTTTCTCCTTATGTAGAAATGCTATCAAGATCCAGAGGTGCTGTGATGCTCGCTGTATGAAAATAACTCTCCAAAGAAATTCAATAACTGCAAAATGAATTGCTCCAAGGCAAACAGAGGGATAGGAGAGGGGGGCAGGGCCAGATTCAGCCGCCCTGCGATGAGGAGAATGCACAAGTGTGCGGCCGCAGCTCTGCCATGTGACTGGGAGCACATTTGCCATACCAGGCGGTATTGGGCAGGAGCAGGGGGAGGAAGGGGCACCGCAACCCCTGGAAGACAAGCACCAGGGCAGCGGAATGTATTATGCCAAATAATACGAAACAACAACCTTAACAAATGACCAAATGCTTTCTACGCTACTTCTACACTTCCACTGTCTGCCATAGAGTGGATATTTTTTTCCCCAGCAGAAATTTATTAACCAAAGTGAAGTGATTTCACAGGGCAGCAAGGAACAGGTTATAACTTAACATTTAACACACTGGCAAACCACTCTCTGCAGCATGCTATGATAGCAGGGGAAAGGAAACCCCACCAGGGTTTACAGGCTCCCTCAATGCTCCTAACTGAACACACTGTGAGCAGATGCTTCTCCTCGTCCTCATCCTACCAATTTTACTGGACTGATGTGTATGTACCTATGGCTCCACAAGACACTGGTCATAAAAGTTTTTGCACTTGGGGAAAACACAGTAGGTGGACATACACTACCTGTTTTTTACAGATATCTTGTAAATCCAAGATTTTTGTACTATATAGAAAAGAATTTTGATATGCAAGAAGAAAAAAAATTTTATACTCAAGAGGATTTCCAAAACGGTCTCTACCTTTAGAACAGATCCTCTGCATAAATGAGGCTCTCCAGATGCTTTGCACCATATTAACTTCCACTGACTTCAGCAAAAGTTGAGAACATCTGGTCCTTGTGCAATTAGTCTCTATTATTCAATACTTATGGTATGGTTTTTGTGTTTGTGGGGTGGGGTTTTTTATTTGTTTTGTTTTTTAAAAAAAGACTTACTGAAAATCATTATCTTTCAATGACTTGAAGAAATCAATGGAGTTGTGGTTTTTTAAAAAACACAACTGAAGTGTGTGAATTACAGATTATTCTGCTTCCCCCTTCCAGTGGCACTCTAAGTAGTATTAACTGAAGGACTGAATATCTGCAAACTTTAAAACTGAAAAGCAAAACTTATCTATACCCTTGTTTGGGGTTAAAATAAGTAGCCTCTCCTATCAAACTAAAGATGTGTGGGAAGCAGGGAATTTTTCTTTTTTTCAAAGAATATCCTGGGGGGCAATTTTGGCAAGATAATATTTTAAAACACCTCTAAAAAATCCAGAAGATTCAGACTAGCTAAAAAGTTTTAGAACTTCCTTTGGTGTAATTGCTGAATGATACACTATCAACCAGGGAGCATTTCTGGCACAGAACAGCATTTTCTCTAAAAAGCAGAAAACGATAAATGTTTTAGGTAACTGAATGAGACTTCTTCACAGGTAGTAGAGTTGTTATAAGACAGCAATAAAATGGTCATCTTTAAGCATATAACCCTCAGATTTACTGTATAGTTGCGTTATTAGGTTTTATTTCTTGCAATCACATGAGACAAAAAAGACACCAACTAAAGATCCCAGTATAAATCCGGGTAAGCAGACTGAATTCCGAACCAAAACTGGCCCCTGAAAAAACCCTGGAACAACAGGAGGGCCGTTTTATTTTCCATTAGATGACACATACCCAAAATGTTTTCTAATCAGGTAGGTAAATGCTTACATATTATCAACATGCAAACCAACAGTGCTTTACATTAGTTTATCTTAACTAACCTTCCTTTTAAAGGTCTTTGCTCTTATCTTATGTTTGGACATGTTTTGGGGGGGGGGGGGTCTGTAAGGTAAACAAGCCAGAAGAAGAGAATGTACAACTTAGCACTGCATTTTATTTCTGATCAGAAATATCCCAATGAAGTGAATCTCCCACTGCTCCCACTTTCCCTCCTCTGGCTCACTTTGCAGAGCCGTCAGTGTCAGAGCACACACACTACATTTCTTTCAGATGAAATAAAAATGGAAGATGCACTTCAATATGCTCCAACCACTAATGTGTTCTCATTCCACAAAACCAGGCCAGACCTCTCCGGACATCAAACACCTTTGAAAACACACCATGTAGACACTGGAGCCTCAGCACTAAGTGTTTCACTCTGCAAATCTACTCCTATTGGTACTCCCTATTTGCTAACGTAGACATGGGCAGTATGGTCATGGAAAGAGAAATTACTGTTAAATACTGATCTCAGCATGATCTGTCAGAAAACAGCCTGACAAAAAAAAACACTCAGGATTTTAGTATGCCTTTCACATCTTTTTGAGAACTACTGAATAAATAAATGTTATGAAGATTATACAGCTAATGTACAAAATGCTCATAGTGATTACAAAACAGCTGCACTGTTAAATTGTATTTTATTTTATAAGCAGTAACCTGAGCTATGGAGATTTTCTTGTTTGTCTTTTCACTAAGCAAAAAAAACAGGTTGAGATGTGAGCATTTTAACAGACATTTCTTGTATTGAAAGAACAAAAATCTGCCACACTAGAAATGTACAACCACTGAATAAAGGGTAATCTAGATACCAAGTTAACACTCTACTTTCACGGAAAATTTTAGAGCAAAGGGTTAAGTGATAAACAAGATTTCCATCAATCATAAATATGAGAGTCAGCCGCATTATATAGCATTGGCAGGTACTGAAATAATAACAGGGAAGGTGAATTCCAGTTTGAGATACAATTTCTGATTTTGAAGTTTTATATTTGCATTAAAACAACAAATAAATGAGATGGGAATTAAATTAGCTTAGAAGTTAAGAACCATCAGTAATTCTGCTAAGCAGGTGCCTGCTAACATCTAATTTCCATTACTGTTTGCTGAAAAAAATATGGAATTTTTTCCCAAAACAAAACATGCACCTAAAGCAAACAAACAAATATTGCAAGTGCTGCACTTGCATAAACTGTGCATACCAAACTTTTTAAAATAATAATAATAGGGCTACCTCCACTCAAAGTTGTATTTGTTTCTGGAAATTGATTTCTTGAGTAAAGCTACAGAAGACTTACAAAAAGGACTGTTACATCTCTCTTTGTTTCCCCATTTATCATATGGGCTTGAAAGCAAAGGCAAACCCAAAAATGAGCAGGAGTTAAGTGCAATCATCCTTTTAGAAAACAGGATGCCCAAGTATTGCATTTCTAATACTCAATATTAACCAAGAAGTCAATATTAACTAAGAAATCTTATTGATGAGTCCCTCTATCAGTAGAGCTATAAAATTTTTTCTACTGCATAGCGGGAGAGGAGTATATAGTTTTCTGAAAGTTCACCTGATTTGTAGCCTAAGAAATAAAAGCTTGAATATTCAAGAATATTGTAAAGTAAAATTATAATCGTATGATTTATTTGTACAGATACATTGATCAATTAGTCTGAAAAGTTAACTTTTTTAAAAATAAAGAAAAGTTAACAAGTTCTGTTGCAACAGTTCTGCTAATTCTGCTCAGATTAAAAACTCAACCTTTGGAGGAAAGTCTGAAAAGTAGAAAAACCTAGAAAAAAGCTTTGGAGGTGGGTTTGTGGGGTTTTTTTTGTAAGAGCCCACAGAACTGCTGCAACACAAAAGCCACAACTGACATAAATATTTAGATAACAGCTGAAATAGTTTTTGAATGCACCTTTAAAACAAGGAAGCATGCATTTCTACAGTAATTACACTAGTCAAACACAGGTATTTGTATTACTAGAGTATAAACATGAAAATCATGCTCGTTGCACTAACACTGAATTTTGATGCTCAGTTTAAAGCAAACTATGGGGGATTTGTCTTTGCATAATGCTTTGCTATTTTAGAAAGAAAACGTTGCCAAACTGAAACCTTGCTCATTCTTCTATAAGGCATTCACCTAGAAACTTACATATAATATATTGTTCCTCTTGCTTTATTTAAATTATATCAATGCCTAAATTTGCTAAACTGGTTCATAAGTACTTCTGTGGTACTAATGATGTCATTTCTTAGAAACAAAATAGCCATGTTTCCCCTAATTTCTATAAAGGTATGTAAAAAGGTAAAAATATATTGCTTTGGCATAGCTATTACTGGGAGAGACAAATATCTGTCTTATCACGTTCATCAGAGCAAGATATACCATTTATATTTCATTGTGAAACCAAGAACTATTACACGTTGCACAAATACACTCAATATTTTGTTAATGTTTCACCCTTCTTACTATAATACTGCTATACCCATGCTTACTTCCTTATCAGTAAAATGTGATTTTCAAGAGTAATGTTCATACCTGGCTGACATATGATAGAAAGGCAATAAAGCCATAGCTAGGTTCAAGCTGAAGCTGAATTTATGACACCATTTTGGATCCATACACATCGCCTCCTGTCACTACCTGCATCTCTCATTTTCAACCACTAGATGGTGTGAAAAAATAAAAAAATTGCCACGGATTCCTGCCGACTGCCACAAAATCCAAGTATTAATGTAGAGGATTAGGAAATATTTTCTGCAGAAAAGTCTTGACCCACTTCAGGTTGGTTAGGTTCACTTTTCCTTTGGTTATATTTTTCATTTACCAGACAAAGAGCTTGTAAATGATAGACCTTGAAACTGCATCAAGTAGAGGGTTAAGATGGATAATTCTCTGGCACTTTCCCCTCCAAGGACCCTAAATTCAGAGCTGACAGTAGTGTCCAAGACTCATTTTTCTGAAAAGGCTGTAACAATCTCTAAGCGAAACAGGACTGAATTTTCTGGGCTCTATTTTGGAGTAGAAATCATTCCCAAAGAGAGAGGTTCTATATATCTGGAGCGGCAGCAAGCCTGTTTCAAGGACCAATTACGGATTAATCACAGCATGACCACAGGACAGTTCATATACAGAGGACAGCTTAAGCTACTGTTTTTCTATTCTGCTCAATTTTTTAAATTAAATTTCTCACTCTTCTGGGGAAGGTGTAGCAAATGATTTTTTCACCTACAAGCTGAAGATTAAGATTTTTTAGTCTCCATACCATACCAGAAGAGCACAACTCATGAAGAGGCTAAACTTGTACAGTGGAATCAGTTTGTTCACGGGCTTTTCAGGGGAAGGGAGAGAGGGAAGAGGTGATTATTTTAAATTAGTACCATTCTTCAGTGCTGTATAACTGCTTGAAAGTCTGCCCAATCCAAGAGTGTTATCCAGCCTTTAGTAATGCAATTCAGTTATTAGTTTAAGTGACAATGAAATACCTCCGAAGACATACATGGGCACATTACCATTAGTAATGTATCTTCTATATTTTTATATAGGACTATCTTTCTATCCATAAATCTTAAATTTATTTAAAACAGAAGCTGTTACATTTATTATCTGGAAACACTGCAGTTAAAGGTATCACAGAAGATTTAAAGCAATTGTGACAAAACTGAAGAGTTTGAAACTAAGACAAACAGATGCCTCTAGCTTTCATGCACCTACTCGTATATTTCAATGACCTACAATATCTTTGGCATTAATTACACTGAATGGCAATTACATCTGAGATATATGTTCCACATATATGTTAGAAGGTATGGTTTTTTCAATGAGAACTTGAAAAGCTCAGCTTTTTCCTAATATATGGGGAAAAGATAAATTTCCTTTGATGAATTGTTCAGAAGCAGACTTCAATGGACCATTAGATACATATTTTAGGAGAGGTTTTGTTTTTATGCAGGGGGTTAAGGTAAAATAAGAAAATTATTAACATTAAAATAAATAAAATTTCATGCTTTTACTGTTTATCATCACTTTAGATGAGAGAAATTACATTTCTCATTTGCTTTGCAAACAGGAAAGCAGTAAATTAAAAATTGCTCAAATCTGTTGGAGTAAACAAATCTGGAATCTGAGCTGTCAGAACAATTACAATATACATACAAAGATGAAAGTATAGTTCAAAAACACAAACCATCTTCTGTAGCAAGATGCCCAAAAAGTCACGAATATAAAACAGGAAACAAAAAACATAACATACAAGATAATTTAAAATTCTACAAGGTTAACTTTTTACAAGCAGAAAGCACATTGTTTCCCATTAAATCAGTTACAAAATGGTAGCCAAGACTGAACAAGTAAATAAACATGCTTTTAAGTTAATTCCTGTTAACTTGGCTATGTTTTAAATGTGATTATAGTTCATTTGACAAAATAATTAATTGCAGTGAATATCTGATTGCAAACAAAGGATCTGAAAGGGAGTGACAAATTTCCCCCCACAGAACTGTGGGAATGTGCCCTTCTGACATGGCTCTCTTTACAACTACGTAGTTCTGGTAGCATCCCATACCTTGCTGAGAATGTAGATAACATCACCACGTTTAAATGTCAACTCATCAGGTACATCTCCTGTGCAGTCCCACAAACCTTGATAGAAATTGGCATAATCTGTATTTTTGCTATCTGCAAAGAAAACAGCATCTAATTACAAACGGATAAAGATTGACGGGCTAAAGTTACTCTTTAAATCTCCAGATAGGACAAAGTAATTTATTAGCAGACATTTCTTACTCCTCTTTTTAGAAACAGCTCCTTCATACCACAAAAGCAAGTGGAAAACAAGTTTAATGTGCAAGCCCTTCACTGGCAAGTTGTATCACTTAAGAGACATGTAGCTACAGGTTTTCAAAGCATTTTCCAGCTGCAACTTAAAGCAGCTAGGTTTTTTCCTAATATATTTTCAGCAAGCCATATTTGCATCTCAACTTGAAGCTGATAAAACTGCTAGAATATAATTAATAATAATCTGTGAAAGGAAGCCAAAGTAAGTATTTTGTGATCGCTCCCTCTCCCCCTCTGCTGTTCCAACAAAACTAAGTAACTTCTCTGAGAACATTTGAGATAATCCTTGATTGTTCCTTCTGAAATATTGGAGTACTTGGAAACTGTTGCTGAAGCTGCATTTTAAAAATATTTGTGCCAGCTCCAGTTTAGGACATTAAGCTCTGGCTAAACATGCTACTACACTCCAGTCATAAACTCATCCTTCTAACAGCATAAGCACAATGGATGTGCTGTGTTCAAGCTGCCATACAGACCATTAACTGATTGATTATTTAGCACTCTTTGCTCTGTAATACGGCAATAACACAGTAATAAATGCTTTGTCATACACTTACAATACAGAGTACATCTATTGAAACACAGCACTTACACACAGTTAAATACACTGGATGCTTCTGTTACACTGCAAACTATTTCCTGTTTTTAATTCCATGAAAATGGAGTGTGATGAGTTAATGCAAAAAGAATGTAAGCAATACCAGTAAGATGACCAGTTACATTATGTATATACTAACCAGACAGAATGTATATGTACTAATAATTTACATCACTGCAAAGCTATCTTCTAATTCTGATAACATAAATATCACTGAACTGGCTGGATCAAGGCTGTCATCTTAGTTTTGTTATATGATCCTTGAACAGCAGGCTTGCTGGTTATTCCAACATATACCAGTTACATTTGCATGTCATTAGCACTCTACACTATTATTTATAGTTTACAATTTCATCATGATTGGTTCACTTATATCAAGTATCAAGCGATAGAAAGTGTCACGCTATGAAAAAACATAGCAGTATTCAACTTGTGTTTTTCCCTATTTTGAAAAATACTTAGATTTTAATTTTAATATCCTCTGCATGAGCAAGAAGAGCTTGTTTTCTATTTATCCATTTCAGTCTTGATGGCAATACTGTCATAAGGCTAACTATTCACAACCTTGAATTTAAAGCTGCTATACAAGTCAGCCACCATTTAATTTTTCCATAAACTGCTGATTAGTAGCTACCACTTGGTATATAGCACTAGGGGGCGTTCTGACTACCAGTGCACAGATATTTTTTCTGTCCTCACACCAAAACCATTCATAAATAAGAGATCTGACTATTGTAAAATGAGTAGATAGAATAACTTCAAGAGGAAAGCGGAATCAGTTTGAAATGTTGCACCTCCAAATTTTGGCCCTTCCTGTTTGTCAGCTCAGTATTCACCAATTTAGCATTAGACAATTACAAACAGTAACACAGATTAGCACCAAATTAATTTGCGATAAATATTAAATCAGAATCTCTCTTCAGTTTTTCGATACTGCACTGATCACAGTTCCCAGCCCCATCTCGTACAAGATAATGTAAGCCCATGCAAAAAAAACCTAAGAGTTATGTCGATATATCCCACCTTTCAATCTTTCAGCAGTTGTTTTACTGATTTGGTTTAAAATAAATTAAT
Organism: Ibycter americanus; assembly: GCA_035590275.1. NCBI lineage: Eukaryota > Metazoa > Chordata > Aves > Falconiformes > Falconidae > Ibycter > Ibycter americanus. The sequence goes on along the minus strand of JAVJGI010000050.1, from coordinate 109,889,796 downwards.
CAGACCTGTTACTTCTTCAGATTTGCACTGAAATGAATCATGCCTTTTCACGCTGGCCTTTATCATTTTGAGGTCTGTTCTTACCTTTATGTGCCTGAAGTAACCCCTGTTAATGCAAATAGGAGTTACATGGGGAACATAAGCAACAGGAGAGATCCCACAGCAGGTGAGACACACCTCTCCCTAGATGTTCATCACAAGCATTTAATTAAGCCTTGAAGTGGGAAAGCAATTCAACTAATAACACAGCAACACTAAAAAAGATTAATTTTAAAATAAGTTTATTGCAACAGTGAAGATGTTGCCCAAAGACTAACCATGGCCCTGTGCCCCTCATTTGTGAATTCAACATAAGACAGTTGTTTAAATCAGAAAGCCCCATTTCTCAGAGAAGCATATACCCATATGCCAGGAGCACAGAAATTAAAAATAGGCAGAGAAAATGCCAGTGTAAGTTTGTGAACAACTATGCTGGTCTTCCAACAAGTGTTAATTTCAAGTTTTAAATACCCTCTCATACCCACCAGCACAAGTTTCTCCAAATTCTGTAAGCGCAGCTACACTCACATAAAAGCCAATTGTAAATTTAACTTCAGAATCTATACATCTAAAGGGCAAAATTCTTCATAAAATGATTCATGGTGCTCCACAACACAGAGGTAGAACAAAAAAAAGGTGCAAAAACCTCTGCAAAACACAAGCCCATTCTTTCCTACTTCAGCTTTTCTTTCAGCTGGAGAGGACCCTGCCAAATTTCATTTGATTGCCTCTGAAGAACTTAATAAAACAAAACCAGGAGACTTGGGTGAAGGAATTTGGTATTTACATGACAATGAAATCGTGTGGAACTTCTTAAACACATGTAGTACCTAAAAACAGATGGTGGATTTAGCATCAAGAACTTACATGTCCATTAGAGTTCAAATTCAAAAGGTAGTGATTTGCTGGCATTACTCTGACACAATTACACTCTGTTCTTATACACTGTAAAATGTTGTGTGCCTTAAAAATACTATGATGACATAATTGCTAAACTAAAGTCTGTTGTATTTCGAAAGCATGGTCACTTAGGCCACAAATATGAATGAGACATGATAAAAAAAAAATTTAGATGTGTAGCACAGGGTAGAATACAGTTTATTTTTACCTACCCACTACTTTTAATATTACCAATCACAAGAAATGGCTGAGCAGGATTTTGGATAGATTGTTTCTCCAGGAAATACTTCTTTCATTCCAGGACAGCATTCCATATCCAGCTATGGATAACAACTGTCCAACCATTTCCAAAACTCTTCCATAAAGAATTCCTCATGGTTTTCTTCTGCCATCTCTGTTTTTCCGGTAACAGTAATAGGAATAACAGGTATTTTTGTCCAATATACTGATAAAAACACTTCTGAGTTTATTTGACAGATCAAACAGCAACAGCTGCCAGCCTTCCTGATGGTAGGCTTAGACTGTGTATTTCACTGAAAAATACCGGCACCTGACAATACATGCTTGAAGAAAGGCAAACAGTTCAGGTAAAAAAAAAAAATTACAAAATCTGACAAGTATATCACTCAAGCATGCACTTCAAATATTGTAGACTGTTTAAAACTTAACAATGCCCATGGATTACTCAAGGGAAAAAAATTATAAGAATATTCTAACAGCCTCAATAGACAGAAAAAACCAAAACCTGCAAAAACAGATTAAGAGTACATATTTCAGAGGGATTTAAGTGTGCTGTCTGATTGCAGCCTAAGCCAATCTAACTGCAGGCTGTTCCATTCCTGCCCACCTTGTCACAATTTTGGCACTTGTCATTTCTGAGCACAAACGTGACAGAATACTAAACTGACCAAAACAAACACAGGAATTACAGCCCAAGAATGGAAATGCACTACTTAAAACATTAGAATAAATGTGACTGTGCCTGATCTCCACTGATCTTCCACTTTAACATTGATGGCATCTAAGTTAGCAAACTCTACTATGATAGTGACTTAGAACTCATAGTTAATACTATCTGCTTATGCATTGCTTGTGGAATGAAGGAACATGCATGTATGTTTTCCTTTCACCACCGTGGTCCACTGCCCAGTATATTAAACAGCTTGCCATTCCAATTCATATTCCTTGACTCTTGATCAGATTCCATAAAAGTTTATAGTGTCAGATTTGAAGACTACTAGTCTGGACTACTTAAAAATACTTGAAAGAGGTGAATTGTATCCCCTTTTGGTGATTATGTGCTCAATATTTACCATACTGAAGGCTTAAAGAGGGAGACAGGTGAAGTTCAAAATTAACGCTACCAGAATGATTCTGTCTTACACAAGTGATTTAGACTCCCAATGTTGAGTCTCAATGCCCAGATGAGATAAAACCTGTTGAAGAACAGTTGTTTGTTCTGGTATGTCTTAAACTGCAGAGAATGCCTGTAACTTACTTGCCCTTTGTCCCACACGCCATAAAAATTATGAAATAAGGGCAAAATAACTGTAGTGTATTTATTTGGACTCAACATCTATTCTAGCCCAATCTGTCCAGTATAATCTTTCTCACTTCTCTTCTCCTGCTGTTCCTTACTTACTCTAAAATCAAGGAATTTACACTGAGACAGCACAGAACATGACACTTGCTGAAACAGTGATTGTGGAAATGATAATAGGTAGATAGTGGTAGCAAAAAAGACCCAGCAAGTTATAGAATATAACAGAAACTCTTCAATGTTTTGGTGTTTTAAAATAGTTAGGTAACTAACATATAATGTAAAGCTATCCAGCAGCAACAGTCAGCATCAAGACTGAAGGAATAAAAAGAACTCAACTCTGCACATTAACTGCAGTAGAGATAAGTTAGAGCAAGAAAAGAGTAGGAAAAAAGAAAGCGTTTTTGCAATTATCAGGCTGAGCTTACAGACAACTTCCAGAATATTTTCTGTGAAATTCAGGTTTAGTAAATCTAGGCAATAAATTAAATTTAAGAATGTATGCACTGTTCGCGTGGAAAATCACAAAATATTCTTGAGTCAGGTTAGGTATTTATCATGTGATTATCAGAAACACTCATGTCAATTCAGCCCCAAAAGTCAAAGAGTGTTAACTCAGTGTTGTAGAGTTAACTAAGTAAGATCAGATCATATCAGAAAATTATTGCCTGAAATGAATCTGGTATCTGGGGAGAACTGTTACGGTATTTTTCAAGGACATTACACAAATACTAGTAAGACTGATAAGGCTGTTCTCATGGCAGTTGAAACTTTTCAGAAATGAAGGTGCTAAGGTTTTGATTTTTTAAAAGTATGACTATTTAGAACTTCAAGAAGATACATTAGTGAAAAAAAAATGCTGTTGGCAACTTTATAATTGGATTGACCCCACGCTCCATTATGACAACACACTCATAATTACAGTAACGTCTAAATGAGTATTAAATATTAAGGCTGTAATGAGTCATGTTGTTTTACACATGTTTTTAGCAGAGCACAATACTAACAGCATCGGATGACTTGGCTCTTGTTTCCTTTCCAAGAAAAGCAACCCAAAACTCCACACAGCAACCTGTTCCTGCTTTCCTGTATGGGTCAGGAAATCAGGCCTCTGTTTCCTCCCCACATGTTGCAACAGGAAGAGCACTGCAGAGCTACTTCCTAAAGGAACTCTTCTTGCCCACCCTTTCCTTGACAGCCCTGAAAGAATTATGTGTATTATGTACGATGGGGGAAGGAGAGCCAGATTGCATGTCAGTGCAGGTCACAGTTACAATGCAGCAGATCTCAAAAAGGTGTAAGGTCTGATAAGAAGCAAGTCTTCTCTACTTGCCATGGCAAATCACCAATAGTTTATCTAAAGGTCTGTGCCCTTGAAGCACAAATATATCTTGTTTTTAACCATAACTGGAAATACCTTTCTGTCAAGAAAAGTTGTCTGGCCATGTGACTTTACATGGTATATGCAGTTATTTTTCCAGTCCCCAAAATAATTAGCACAAGGGCAGTTTGCCAAGCTAAAGCTGAGGGAATATTCTTCACTGCCTTTCTGGGCATTTGTGTCCTTTTCCAATTTTTATGCTGCTGTCACTGGACTCTGGCATTTCTTACCCAATTCATTTGCTTTCTGTGGTAATCATATGCAATGAAGATATGCATGGCCAACATTTAAACAGGCTGCAGATCAATTAGTGGTCTTAAGTTTATCTGATTTTTATCAAAGAAGACAGAGCTTTGGGTCGATTGTCAGAGCCTGTGTCAAGCTGACCTTTTCAGAGACGTCTACATTGCCAGTCCCTTGGGCAACTTGTTGTCCCCTGTTAGTCTCTGAATGGCAGAAGTCTGTTCTGCTCAAGCACAAAGTATACACAGATGTCTATATTACATTCTTATAGGTTTGACAGCAACTGCATGTTGTATCTATAAACTGTCCTTTAGCAGTGACACTTCCTCAATGATGATAAGCTAATTTATGCAACTAAATCTCCTTTGTGCAGAAATGAAAGCTAATTGAGTCATTACAAAGTAATTCAGGAAGGAATACCTTGTATAAATTGGCTTACTTTATAAATCCTTCTCAAGTGGTTTTCATGCATCCTAAGTGGTGCTAAGTAGTTTTGCTGCCATCAAATACCCAGGTGAAAAAGACAGCTTTACAGAGCTATAAAAACATTATTTTAAAACAGCAAAGGGAAGAGACAAGAAAATAAAGGTAAAAATAGTGCATACACAAAATAAAAAGGAAAGATTTTAATTACCTGAAACCGTGGTAACTTTCTCCTGGCTCAGTCTTCTTGGTACTTCAGCCTTTGAAGGAACACGTTCTTCTGCAAAACACATAACTGCAAATGAAACTCTGACGGGACACCTCAGCTGACAGGAATTACAGCCCACATTAGCCTGAAAGCCACACTCTACATTTCCAGATTGTACGCCCTGTTTACTATTTTGCATTTGTACAGAAGTTGGAACATTGTTATTTCTGTGGCTTCCCCCACCCATCCAAACACTCCAAGAGCTTTCTTTCAAAATCTCAATTGTGAACATCTGTTTCCCTTTTCACTCTGCTCTGAATGTAGTAATACAGAGCTGCAGTTCTGCTGTTTTTCAGACACAACTAGAATGAGGGTCCTATTCTGCTACATACATTTCTTGCCAGGATAAGGAAAAGGAAACTGAGGATTGAGAAAGTATCTCCAGCCCATGCTAGAATTCAGAAGTTCTTAAAAGAGGTATGCAGAGAAGGCAGAGGACATCTTACCTTCAGCACTGTCACACAGACACACTAACTGGACACCTGCATGATGGGAACACAGCCACTACAGATGCCATGCATTCAGTACTCCTGCCTAGTGCGCCTGATCACGGTTTTAAACAAGCCAGACTGTATCAAATAACTTAGTGCAAGTTTAGGAGACAAGAAAAGAAAAAACCTGGCAGCGATCAGCTCTGAAGCATGTTTTCTGGCTAGCAGGCTTGGAACACTGAAATCCCCACAGGCAATTTTGAAAGATGTGCTCCATATTCCTTGTCCAGCACAGACAGGGAACTCTCTCATGCCCCCACCCTCACTTAAGTAAATCGACACTCCACTCAGTACAGGGACATAAGATCTGCTCCTCACACCTCAGTCAAAAATTCTGTTGATGAGGCAAAAAAAGGGAACAAACCATGAAGTTTTTTAGCTCTATTCTTTCTTTAGGTTCATAAGGAAGTAGAAACAGATTTATCTTGGCCTTTACAGTATATCAAAACTGACAAAGCTGCTGTACTGAATGAGGAATTATATTGATAAACTCACTTCTTAAACAAGAACTAGACTTTTAATATGTATAAATTATTTGGCTTTGCTACTCATCACATATACAGATATTCATGCTTCTTTTTAAGGCACACATTTCAGTAACTAATTTGGATATTTTATTAATGACAGACAACAGATACAGAACTCACAGCTTTTAAAATGTTCCTTATTGTACAACTTATATGTAATTGCCTATCTACTTTGCCAAAGAGTGAATTTTATATCAACAGTTCAAAGGTTTTTTAGCCTTGTAAAAGTTTAATGTATCCACAAGACTGTTCCTGCAAACATTACAGCAGATGTTTCAAGCACAAGAGTAGACCTGTTGAAATGAGTATGTATAATTGCTGCTAACCTATATACGCACTCCTACAAATATTACAATTATATCATGAGATTCACTTTACAAAGAGCTTTGAAATGCTGTCCTACTAAGCCAGCAGGAGTTTTTGCTCTCTGACTCTTGACTAGCTAAGAATCCGGTCGCAAAGAATTTAAACTAGTATTTAAGCCCAGGGGGAAAAAAAGAGGGGGAAAAAAACCGAAAAAAAAACCATGGGGGAAAAAAACCCAAAACAATAGAACAGGGAAAATCTGAAGCTGCAATACAACACAAAACACTATTTACTGCATTCAGATGTATTCCCCCACTTGGCATAAATCTTGTTGCATGTTTCCAAGTACGCTCACTTGTTTATTTTAAGCACTCACAATTGGAGCATAAATGGCAAAAATATGTCCCTATGTGCCGTTCAGGAGCACTAGGAGGCACTGTCATTCTGTGGCTTCCCTACCACTGTTAGACCAATCACAGGTAGTATTATCCCATTATCAGTCACTTTTCTAGAATTGCACCCTTTACACAGAACAACCCAGTTTCGTCCAACGCACATAGTATTATATATTGGTTAAATAAATGTTGATATTACATGTTACTGAATGTTTGGACCTACATCAGTTGGTGTGTTGAATGTACTGTGGATTTTAATTCTATCAACTATCACAGTCATCAAACTAGCTTAAACTGAGGACTGACTTGAGTAGAGGATATTTCAACTGAAGTAAAACAGCAGAGGAGTTTTGAAGAGATTTTTTCATAAGGTACAGTTGAATACATGTAGATTGTATTGTGGTTTCATGGAAAAATTTAAACATCTGCATTCCCTTTCCTGAAAAACTTACTTCCTAGAAACAAGAGTTCACCAGATCCATACCTGATGATGAGAAGACGTCTGAACCAAGGCTCTTTGAATACTGAAAAGGTCCCAAATTTGAACAAAGGGTGTCCATATTAGCATACTGGTTTGGATCCCAACCATCCTCACTTACCCCACTTTGCTTTACACTAGAGTTGTCACAGAGAGGACAAACTTTCAGGTGCAATTAGACTGGAATACTCACTCCCACAGCACACTGAACATGGTCCAGCTGCCAACGGGGATTCAGTCCGTGGAACCAGACTAAAGTGACTCCATAAGAAACCTCTTCTGAAACATGCACAGCACGAACATCAGGTCCTCTGCACAAACTTGTGCTTTATGAATCTGTTGTAAATGGTCCACACTATTTGCTAATGCAATCATGCTCACAGTGGAGCAGATGTACTTGCTAACGCAATCATGCTCACAGTGGAGGAGATCCAACAGGCTTGACTTAGGGTGGTAAAAAAGAACCTATGATTCTTACCAGTGTTTTCTGGTATTATGTCATGAAGCGAAAACTATGTGCAGGAGGTGTCCTTTAAACACAGCAACCTTAGTTACCCCAGGAATTATGGCTGTAGTCAGAAGCAACATACTAAAGTTTGTCTTGCAACATGGAATACAGTCAAAGATGGAAAAATTAAGATAAAAAATACAGAAGTCCTTCCATATTATTAAGACAATGTGTAAGAGGAATCACGCGGACCTTTTAAATAATCTGGCACAATGTTTCCTCTCTATCTCTTCTTCACACCATCACTACCACTGCAGTGAGAAAATATTCTTCTCCACCTTCTCACTATGTCAAAATGAGACTAATCATCACTAATCAAACCAGTGAACTCTTCTAGAGCTGTAGATCCAAAGAACCCTTGAGATACAGGTTATGTTCCATACTCTGCTGGTACTCAGAGACTCTAATGGCAAAAAAAAAAAACCAACCTTACAGAATTCTTGTGGTGACAATGCACCAAGGAACTAACTATATTTGTTATGGGTTTTTTCAGTTAGTTCATGAAAGCTGTTGAAAATAATTTATTTAATTTGCAGTCTGAAGAAAAAAACAACAAAAAAAAAATCACCTGATCACAGATGATTCTACCATCCACACAATACAAGAAGTGAACAATGAATTCTACACTAGCTGAGTTTTTTACATGAATTCATTGACTTTTTTTTTTCCTTTCAATTTCTTTTTCTTAAAGGGAGGCGGGGAGGAATCAGACTACTTGAGTATAAAACGGATAAGCCTTTAGCTTGAACAGTGCATTCCTTCAATGGAATGTAGTATCTCCATGATAAATATGCATAAACTTAGCAGTTTCCTCTACTAATACACTACTTAACCATCTTTTTACATTAGACTCTAATTTAATGCCATTATTAATTGGTATTCTACTGTCTTCTAGTCTCTGACACAGTGTCACTGCACAATACTAGTTTATTCTTGGATAATCCCAGTTTGTGGGTTAACATATTCTGTTACAACACTTGAATAACAGTAAACAAAAACAGCTCAGCTATGCAGCAAAATCTACCAAACCACACAGATGGTTATAAGGTTTTCATTGTGTGGTTTCCATAGCAATCATATTGCAAATCTGGAAGCTTCTTGCAAATGAGCAGCTTGTATTTATATGCCTCTCGGCTGCAGCATGGAACTCTACAACATGTGAAGTTGTTATTCCAATCACATATTGTTAGAAAAATCATTGGAAGATGTTTTGATCAGTTCAGATAAAAATTACTGCAGTGAATTAATTTTTCATCTATTTCATAATGATACAAGCAATCACACGCTTGTAATGCACATTAATACATATTCATTTGAAATCTCACTGTGGTGTCAGAAGGTTATAAGCATACAAACAGGTCTTGTAAGACAGACCCCCACAAAAATACTTGTATTATTAAATAATCAATTTAAAAATATATCACAGTGTCTTTACTTTGTACTCAGCAGAGACGACAGATGCATGCAGACAAAAAGGTATGTACATAAACTCCTCTATTGACACTTAACATCATGGGTCTATACTGTTTTGTGTAAGAAAAAGCAAAAGATACAATAGCACAGTAACACCAAGTATTACTCCTCCACACTGCTTTTTTGCTACCAAATAATGACTCTGCTCAAATGTAAACAAGAACTTTGAAGTGTGAATAAATGCTTGCTGTGGGAAAGAGTCAAGACCTTTTCTCTCCCAGATTTATAATTTTATGAATTGACCTAATCCCATATATGCATATGACAATTCTTATTTCATTCCTACTTCTACAGGTCAAGCTAGCTCCCACCCAACATCTCAAACAGAAAAGTTGTATTCCTGCATGACAAGCTTGAGTGAAAAAAACAATTTCCACAACACAAGCAAAGAGACAGAGACAGAAACATGTCATCCAGACACAGGCTAAACCTGGTATTGCAGATGAGATGACATCAAAATATGAGCAGAAGCAGCAGCTGCATCTGAATAAACAGTCACCACTGTACTCAGAAATATGATGGGAAACAGGTAATACAGAATTTTATTCCAACAGAACACAGAAAGAGATATCCAGGCTATGAATGATATAAAAATACATTTTAATGAAAAATATTATTCACACTGAGATGCTTTAATTTTAGTTGAGGACAACTCATGCCAATTCCTAGCCCCGATTCCTTTCAACACATGTGATCCAAGTCTGATTCCAAGACAGAGGTAAAAGGTTTCATTCAAATATACTACCAACTAAACTGGATGGGACCTTCAACTAACACTTTTTACGCAAGTTCTAAGGAGCTTTTGAAAAGAACCATTATTTAAATTCTAGAGCAAATGAAGTTGAGGATACACACTGCTCTGACCAGTACTGACCTCCCAACGGCCTCAAATAAATAGGATTGGCTGTACAAAATGAAAATGCTAGAATGATGAAATACTTTAAGATAGAAGGGACCAGTGGAAATTGCTTAGTCCAGCACCCTGCTCTAACTCTGAAAGTTAGATCAAGTTTCTAGGAAACAGCATTTGGCTTCTTTTGGTACTCCACACTAAGCTATTCAGCAGCAATTTATAAGGGTCTATGCATTTTAACAGTTCATGTATGAGACAGCTGAAGCTAATGACTTTACAGAACAGGATTAGCTCAAATGACTCAGTTTTGTCCACATATTGCCAAGTCTCCAGATGTGAGGTTTCCTGAATTCCTTGAGAAATCTTGCACTTTTTTTTCCCTCTCAGTTGCACTCCTTGTGTCTTGAAAAGGTGCTACTGCGCACCACTGTTACTCCCAATTGTGTAAGCAATCTGAATAATCAAACCAGCCATCTCAGCTAAAAGTGAAGCACTGTCTCCTATTGAGAAGACCTTGGAAAAGTTACCACCCCATCCTCACAGAAGAGATTAGTAGATATTGTCATAAATTAACTCAGGATCAATGCTGTAGGAAAAGGAGGTGAGAAGGAGAGGAAGTGATATTGGAGTCCTGGAAAGTCACTTAGCTATTTTCTGCAGGAAAAAAAATTCTCCTTAAAGCAACCTTCCTGTGACACCACTCAGTGAATCTAAGCATATGTTATGGTTTGGCTTAATCAAAACCAAAAAGCAGATATAACATTCCCTTCCTAACAAAAGCATTTTGGAGTTACAGCATTTGCTAAACTAAAGAGTAAAGTAAAACCAAAAACATCCCAGTCCCACTAGGAACAAATACAAAACACACTTTAAGGCTGCAATTTTCTAGTCTTGTGCAGAAGAGTGTTGTTTGGATCGTATAACTATTGCTATGAAGAGTAATAACAGAGTAAAGTAGTAGAGAAAAATGAGCAAGTTTGGAGAACTGTTTGAGAAAAAAAATTCTTTCTAAATACATCTGTGAAGAAGACACTGCATTTCCCCTATATTATTGCACATATACCCATACACATGAACCATACTTGGGTTGAAAAATCCCTGTTTTTAAAAGCAGGAAGATACTATATGACTTCTCACTAGTTTACTGGGAAAAACAAGCAATAAAATATTTTTCTAGCAGAAGGTATTTTTTATAATGTTTTAGAGCAGGAAGTATGAAGAATAAGTGATCAAAGAACAAAGCTCTGTCCTTGGAGGAAAAACAGTTACTCTCACACAAGACAGAAAATCAAGCACTGTTGGCAAGGTTGTCCACGGTTTTCCCAAAGTGGATCTTCTCACTCTACTGGGCATAATTTCACCAAGTTTTCAGGAAATGTAGGAGCATGCTTTGCCATATTTGCCTTCCCTACTTCTTAAGACCCAAATATATGTTAGCACCTTTCCCCTTTTTCTTTCCTTTCCCCAGTACCAAGTGTCCCAATAATCTTGCTTTCCTGCCCTTGCCCCATTCTATAGTCACAGCCAATTCGTACAAAGACAAATTTTGTTCATTTACCAAACACAGAGGTTGCTAATGTGAAAGGTGCTGTTTCCAGGGCTTCACAAGGCCCTTCTGGCTTTAAGAGCAAAGTATCACAATGGAAGGAAAAACATGCTCAGTCACCTGAATGACAAAACAGAACATTTTCATTAGCACAACTGAACAATCCATAGAGGTACAAGGCAATTCCTGGTTTTAGTTATGAATATATTAAGATTTAGTGCACTCAAGCTTCCTGCTTGGAGTGCCTGCTTGGAAGCTCTCCTTGCAAATAAGCAATCCTCAGCCATGTTTTGAGTGACAGCTGCATCAACTTAGTTGTGCAGTTCCTAGCACTAGTCTTCCAAACAACAAATAATTTAAAACCTCTAATTTAACAAAAGCAACGACTTTACATTCTCTACATTCTCTTTTTCTTCTTAGACAAACACAGATGCAAAAGAATTAACAGGTTGTCAATTTAAGGTTAAAGGAGGAAAACAATTAGCTAGTCTGACAGGATTAGGAAGAATAGAAGTATGTAAAATCTTGGTCACACCAATAGCAAGCTTGGGAGGAGAGGAGGTAAAAAAAGGCAGGAAAAGCAAAAGTACATACTGGGGAAGACCATTTAGAATTTCTAATTTTGGAATACAGAAATTTCTTTGACAAAATGATCTAAGTATTATTAATAAAATTCAATACAAATATGCCAAAGTGCAATATGCACTGCATAGAAATAAGGGATGGGGTTTGCACTGACCTTTTTACTTCCTCATGAAGAAAGACCTGGTAATAGTAATTCTTCTCAAGAGAAAAGATAAAGGTCATCACAAACATGTTCAATCGTGGATATGCACACAATAATTATAATGAAGAATAAAAGAAATCACAGGGAGATCCACTTCCAGAAACTCATTCATTCTTTTCCCATATTTATATTCACAGACATTTTGTATTTACAATTAAAATCACTATTTCAGAGATTTGATTTCAGAAATCAAGTCTCTCAGAATTGTCTAATCCTATATGTTAAATAAACTGGTCAGAATATATTAAACTCAGAAAACAAAAAATTATTTGATGAGCCATCAAACACGGTGAAAATTTCATAAGTGACTTCAGAATCCAGCTCCTTACAAATTCCTTAAGTTTGATTGGCACTTATTTAAATGTTACCTATACTTTTTGATCAAGAGATTACAGAACAACTTCCACACCTGACCAGAAGCATCTCTGAATGTAAAGTTTCATGTTAGCTTCCAACAAAAGCACAATTTTTGCTTCACTTCTAAAAATGTTCCTAAATCCTCACATTTGGCATACAAAATGGAGGCAACAGACATCTTACCTACAACCATATCCAAACATTTAAAGAAAGAATGAAATATTTTAAAATGCTCCTCTTAACAGGCCTCAACAATGTAAAGGAAAGCTTCTGGGGTTTAATGTTTCTACATGCTCATCTAATTATTTAGCTGCTTAACAGAAAATGCTCCCTCGTCTGTCTCCCCTCACACTCCCAAAAAAATAGTTGCAATTCATGGACAGAATGCAAATCAGTAGCTCTAAGGGACAAAACAAACAACAATTTTGAAGCTGATTCCGTGGTTGTATTGTAGGTTCACAGGAATTTGTACTACAGACTGCTTGCCTAAATACGTGTGGCATGCACATAAGTGCATTCTTTATATATAAACATAATAAAGATTTATGTTAACTCCCTGTAACTAAAATAAATTTGTTTGTTCTCTCAACCCGTAACAGCTCTTAGTTATGTAAATAGTTTAAGTGTTCAACATGACATTTTATAAACCTTATTATTAAAATGTTTTGCTAAAATAAATGTGGTGACTATTAAAATCTACATAGAAAATATAAATAGTTTTCTATGTAAATATATCTAGCAATCAAATATTCAATTAACTAATCTACACTGTATAACTCTGTACTACAGTGTTATTTGACAACTACGTACAGGGGTTATATTTCTCAAGCTTAAATTTATATGATAGACATAAAAAAAGTCTGTAAATGTCAAGCAAAGTTTCTCATACTCGTTGATCAGCAGCAAGATTTAAATTTAAAAGCCATTTCTGAAAACTACACATCCCTAATTGTGACAAATGTAACTTGACATAATATTTACATACATAGAATTCATAAAGAAAGCATCTTGTTTAAACCACATAATATCCTCTAATAATCTGCAGGGTTAAAGTATTCAAATTTATGGTCTGATTCTAGAAATTAACTTACTCAAAAAAGGGACAGAAGACAAGGCATTTCAGCATAGCTCACTTCAGTAAAAGGAAACACAATACAGTCATTGGCATGTTTCCACAAGAAAAGTCTGGCTCCCAGATGCTTCTCTTAACTCCTTTAAAAATGTTCTACCAAGACATTTTTGCATTCTCTGTGTTGATCATTAACTGCACATTGACAAAAAAAAATTCAGCAGTTTTCACCCTTTGGGTATTTTCATGAAAAGTAACATACCCACACCACTGCCTCTTTTCACTGTTTATGGCCCATGCCATCAAATCAAATTATGTCTACTATGCTAAATCTTTTCTCCAGCTTAAAGGATGAAATAAAGTAATTGTAAAAATATTCTTGTTATGATTCACTAGTAAACAAAAATCATGTTAAATCAGAAATAATCAGAAAATTATAGCTCAAATACAACCTCTTTTCACATACCACATTTTGGGTAACATTCCCACATTCATTTCTACAAACACTGTCCCATTCCTCCATTCTCATACATTAGGTCCAGAATGGGACTAGCAGCTCTGGATGTCAGATCTTACTAGCCCTACATGCTACATACCACTATGCACCCCAGGAAGATGAGTGCAGCAGGGATCTGGAAATAGTTCATAAGCAGAAGATGACAACTGCACCCCAGGCAGCTCACCATGTTACTGTGGGATTGGCACGCAGCTGGATCTCAGAAAAACCCAGGGGCCCCAGAGGCCCAGATTACTTGAATTCCCTCACAGCTAGTACTTTGGATTACCCAGCTCTCATGCCAGACACACAACACAGTCCCAGTTACACTGTAAGAGCCACCATTTGGAGGCCTGAGCTAGGCAGTTTAACCAGAAATGGGGTCTTATGACCCATATGGAGATTATGATAAAATCATATACATCTTGAACTTTTGTTTACTGAATTATCTGAAACTACTGTTCAACATTTAGTAATGGAGATGCCTTACTTAAGGAAATAAATTTGAGACAGGTACGGAGGCAAGTATAAATTCAGTTAGCATATTTTGGAACAATGGAAGGATGACCCTCATGCTAGGATCCACAGGCTTTTCTGTAGACAGTGCTTTGTTATGAAAATGCAATTCCTTCCTTTAATTCCCAGTTTTACTCACTGTTGTCTTCAAGATCCAAGGACAGAATAATTGTTACAGCCTGCTAAGACAAAACCCTTCCACAAACCAAAGATGGAAGTACTGGAACCTCTTCCTTAAGGATATTGAAAGTTCCTGAGATCTTAAGCTATCTTCCATTAGAACACAAACTCAGAGGTTTTAGGCAGAGAAAATCAAGATCTTCTAGGAAAAAGTAGACTTCAAAAAAATTACTGAAACTAAATAGCCCCTGTGCCAACCATCCACTCCCTGGATGAGAAAATTTTCCTCCCACTGTGCTGTCTAATCTAAGTCTCACTGGCTTGCCAAAACAAAACATTTTCCTCAGTCTCTTCTGGCTTCTTAAGAAAACATTCCTCCTTTCACTGCTGAAGCTTAGCTGTGTACTTGCACCCTGCAGTTCCCTGGAGCATCCCTCTCTCTACTCTAGGGCACAGCAGACTGCTGCATCTTGCTGTCTCTGCTTGGTTCACTGTGTGGTCTGGGAGCTGTACCCTGCTGACCATTTTCTTTTCTTAGAAGCAAATAACCTGCTTCTTTCAAAGACTCCTAATCCAGTCCAGGGAGCAGCAGTCAAGACAAGGAAACAGGCAGTCTTTTCCTGTGTTGCCTTCCTTGTATATGTGTAAACTAAACATGACATCCATCGCAAACACAGTACACTAACATGCAAGCAAATTAGGTATACATGCATACGGCCAGCAAAATTCATGAAGCTCTGGTTACGTAGTATTTTGTTTGGCTAACTTCTCCATTTTGAGGACAGTGGGTAGGAAAGTGAGTAGCTGATAAAAAGCACAGTGAGAGGTAAAGACGTATACAGAAGGATTTATGCTGATGTGTTTCTTAAGGCTGAAAAATTCAAATAAGGAATTTGTATCTACAGTAACAGAGTGATTAATTCAGCCTTTAAAGCCCACCTTGCTGGGTCTTATTTGAGAATCCAGTTGTATAAAATATGGTTCTTTAATAGCTACCTTGTGGAAACCAGAAAAGTTGAGAAGCGATAGCCTGAGGCACCATATAACCTCTGGTTGCTCTTGTTCCTTAAAAAACCTCTACCTAATGGTTTTAATAGCCTGATATGCAGTCATTTGTCACAAATTCAAAAAGTAAAGGTTCCTTGATCTATCTATATAGTATTCATCACAGTTATACCCAAGCAGCAGAGCAAGCCCAACATTTCTATTTTCATAAATATACATAATACAATTGACATTTTGCTTTGAACTTGCTAAACTACAGCAATTCTTCACATTTATGGTTAATAAACTATCTCGCATACCAAGATGTTTCTTCTGAATGTTTTGCATTAGAATTATTGCACTGCTTCTTAATTAGATAAAAACAGTGCTACCAAAGAAAACTATTTTGCTTTCAAAAGAATGAACTTTGGGTCCATAACCCATTGAAGACATGCATGCATAAACAAAGCTTTGTTCACATTTAACATGAAGCCAGCCGTCAGCAACAGAGTCAACACTGAAAAAACTACAATACAAGTAAAATTACTTTGTGTGATTTTGTCTCACCAGGATGACAAGCTTTTCTGAGACAGGATTCTACCTCTTAATAACAAACAACTTCTGTCACATACTGTTCAAATCAGATTGGTTTTACAAATCAATAGTGTCAAACGTTGTTTAGTGCTGGTGGCACAGAAAATAGTATAAAAATGACTGATCAGTACTTGCAGTAAGTAATTTCTTATTTCAGTAAGTAAATTCCCTTTCAATGAGTTGAGTGCTAATTAGTTTTTGAAAGAGTTCTTTAAACATAAAAATGCATTATTTAAAAATACTTTCTGTTTAGCTGTTAAGTTATGTCTTCTAATTTTAAGCAAATAAGCTTCAAAATGCCAATAGACAATGCAGACTTAAAAATCTATTCCTCCTTTATTGGGGGGTTTGGTTGGTTTCTTGGGAGTTTTTTGTCTGACTGGGCTTTAGGGTATTTTTGTTATTTTTTGCTCTCTGAAATACAGAAATAAAATTCAGCCTTTGCTAATCCAAGACTTCGATAAACAGAGCCTTTCCAACATGAACTCTTTCATTTTGTTATAACAGTTGACCATAAATTCAGGAAGGTCACTCCTATTTTCTCCACTTGTAAACTCTGAAAACTATGAAGTTCAAAACATCTGAAAACTATGAAGTCTTGCAAGCAGTTCAAAGAGAGGAGAATAAATACCTAAACTTAATAGCATGCATTTTCCATTTACTGTAGATATTGTAATTAACTGCTTTGAATCTCACAGATGACCAAATTTTCTGCACCAGAAGTGCATTACTAAAGAATACGCTTCTATGAGTATTTCTCAGTAGACAATCCTACCCCAAGTCCATTCAGTGAATATACTCACACAAATCAGACTAAATATGAATACTCAGTTATTATTAATTTTTATTGGCCTCCTTGCTTGCACATTTGTGAACGCATGTGTGATGGGGGAGCAGGGGTTGAACTGCATCATAGACAGTAGGCTTCCTGACAGCTATGGGCCACCTGATGTTCACAGACCACCACTTTATATTAACTTTACAAGAAACACTGAAGAGCCTATGAACCTTATTTTTCTTCCCAAAGATTTACCACTTCCCACTCAATGGACATCTCATTCTCTTCAGCTACACCACAGTCTTACCTCCTCTTCCATCACTGACACCTAACATCAATAGAAAGAAAAGGTTCCCTCTTTAGATGTAGGATTACATTAATTGAAGATAAAGCCCAAGCTCTTGTGGCAAACAAAAGCTGAGGTCCAAGTACCAAGTCATAACCACCTTCTTGATGCAATGCCTTTAAATACAAAAAGTTGTCTGAATTCATAACTCACGGCTCAAGAGCATTTAGTACTAGCTGAAGGACGCTCCAAGGTATATATAAATCCCATAAGCATACTGTGTCAAAACATAGAGTAACAGAATTCAGACACAGCTCCATTTCATCATAGCAGCTGAGATTTAGCAATATACAGTTGAAAGAGATTGTTTTTCAGTTATTTTCATGTCTGGCTTTTAGTCAGATGCTTAGCAGACCCCAAATCCCAGTGATCAAGACAACAAAACCACACATCTTGGACAGCAAAAAAATCTTTTCTATTGCCTGACACCAATATGTAGCTTACATTTGCTTTTCACTGCTCTTGTGTTATTTTAACGACTTTTTATTTACAGCAAAATGAGTAAGCCCCATAGCGCCCCCTTCTCCTTATTGTGGTACTCTACCTATGGGCAAGATATGACCAAAAATACTCCATATACAAAAATAACACAATGGCTAAACAAGTGAAAAACACTAATTTCTTAACAACACTGAGATCCAATCTTTGAAAAAATGGTTTTGAAGAATGTTCAATGCTTTAAAAGGAAAAAAATCCCTCGCTGTGTTCTTGAATCTTAAAGATGTTTTAATGGCAATTATTTGAAACACTTTCAGCAATTATTTTGGAAACT
This sequence comes from Ibycter americanus, assembly GCA_035590275.1. Lineage (NCBI taxonomy): Eukaryota > Metazoa > Chordata > Aves > Falconiformes > Falconidae > Ibycter > Ibycter americanus. The sequence continues at coordinate 109,871,606 of JAVJGI010000050.1, read as the reverse complement.
CATCTTTAGTACTGTCCTCAAAAATGCTTATGTTACATCCAGTCTTTTCAGTTTCAAATACTCTAGACCCTACTTCCCTACTTATACTTTATATTTTGAAATCACTTCATTTACAAATTAAAAGCATTTAGAATTCTTTCTGTGGAAAAAAAACAAAAATAAAAAATTAATAGCACATCAGCATTACATAGAACTTCTGTGGACCAGAAGTAAAGAATTCCCTAACTACCTGAGGCAAACAGCAGATGCTGGGAGGAATCTGGACATACCAGGATATGTGATATACTGACTTAACAGCAATGATCATAGGCAACGTCTCAGATTCCACAACCACCCGTGTCTCTGCTGACTTAAACCTACTGCTCGGGTTTACGACAACCAATTAACAGTTTCTTCATTTTGGCTTACTGGTTTTAGAAACTTGATTATACAGCTGTAATTCACAACTGTGACTGCCTGACACCAAAGGCTTTGGTGCACCCGCAGACCCTGATTGTGACATATTGAAAACTCTAGAATAAGCAAAGGTGTCCTGAAAAGGCATTTTCATTAACACAGCACTGTGAAATCTTCACTTCTAGTGCCAAAAAGTTAATACATCTGACACTACATTTTGAGAACACAAATATTTGCTGTGGTGTTTGTGAGTGACAGACCAAACTTACACTCAAACTCTACTACATAATCATTACTTCCTTCTTCCCAAGAAGAGGTAAATGAGATCACATTCTTTTTTTCCTCCCTCCATGCTCATGAAAAGAGTACATCATCAAAAAACAAGTTTGCTTCTTCAGAGCTCAAGCAATCCAGCAGCAAGAGGAGATGAGGATGACATTAAGTTATGCTGCTTAACTGCAGAGGTTAACTGTTAGACAAAATGAAAGCAACAAAGCTGCTTAAAGAGACAACCATCAGACAGAGACAGGATGATCATTTCCTATCTTCATACTCAATGTCAGAAATAAGTTCGGAAACAACATCAATATAATTTTAAAACTATTTAAAAGACTTTGTTTAAGTAAGCAAATTAAAAAGCATTTCTTTGCATAGCACGCTTGCTACTGCATAAAACAAGCCATTTACCTTTTCCTGAGCTTTGTTTTAGTTACAGTTTCCCTAGCTAAGCTTCCAACTACACTGCAAAACAGAATTATTGGCCAGACACCTGGGCTTGACCAAACTGTTTGGTAGAGGACTGATAGCAGGAATCAAGACAAAAGCAAGCTTTCCATTCCCATGATCCATGGCCCAATCTGAGATTGAACCAATCCTCAAATTTAATCTACAGTAAACTAAGAACTGATGTAAGTTAGTTCTTGGCTGAGTAAGTTCTCCACAGTAGTTCCCCTGACTAGAGATCACCACAACACTGAATTTCACCATCATTACCTCTCTCTTTGTGTTATGGACAGGCTGAGAAAAGATGGCACAAAGCCAACAATGCCAGCCTTGCATCACATCATATTGCTTCAGGATTTCCAACCTTACCTATTCTTTAAGGGTAGCTTTTTATCTCCATGCACCAACTAAGCACCACCAAAGTAAGAATCAAACCTTATCTTTGGAATCATTTTCATGGAAACGATACTGTACACCATTGAAACTACTGCTATAATGCAACTTTGTGAGCAGAAGGAACAGAAGAAAAAAGACAACACAAGACTGAAAATTAAGATAAGTATGTTAGCCCACATTAACACCTCTTTCCTCCTATTGTCCAGGAGTGTTGTAGACAGTACACAAACTGTTGAGGTTGTAGAAAGGATCAAGCTGACAGGCAGTAGTTAGCATTGCAGTTTTGGGTATGTGCTCCATACAGATGTGAAACCACAGAAGATCATACTGAAGGCCCTTAAAAATTATGTCACAAACCCTGAGTTAATAGAAGAAAAAAAAAATCAGTTAAGGACTATAACAGATGGCATCATCTTTAAAGCCTCAAGTGTTCACTCTTGTGACAAGGACAAGTCTGCTGCTTAACACCACTAAGCTAGAAACTCTATGCATCTAGGTAACTCTACATACACAGACAGTTGTTTAATACTACAGTTTTACAAATTATTTTATGTTATACCTTAAAATATCCAGGTGTGGACTGCAAATTATATAAAGTGTACCAAGGTAGAAAATAAATATCTGATTAAGCAAAAAGGGGCATTTATTTACAATATTTTTCATTTTGCTTAACAAATTTTTCCTCCATGCTTTTATTAAAAAACAAAAAGACAAAAGCTTTGTTTGTTGAAGACAGTATAAAGGTTTCTCTTCCTGAACAATCTTGCAAGGAAGGTTTTACAAGTTGGGAAATCTTTGGCAGTTCTGACATTTTTTACTCTACCTGAACAATCACAGTAAAACACTGACTAATACTGAAAACCAGGAAAATTATGCTCCTATTGTAAGTAGGAATTTGTACATGCTATTAAAGAAGAAAGTGACTTAACAGATCAAAAGATTAATTTTCCCACCTCTCTTTGTACTCCCTCCAACTATCAACCCACTCCTGCCAGCAGACAAATTGAATGCCACTGAAATCTATGCTTTTAATAGGCTAATAGACTGTGACCATTCTGAATACTGGTTTGAAGCTATCCAACTTCTGCCTGGAAAATTCATCTACGCTGTCTCCTGCCACAAGTTGGTGGAAAAAAAACAGCTAAGCAATGAGATAGCTAGAGAATACAGCATCAGTCAGTCCTGATTACTGCAACATTTCTCAAAAAATCCTAGTTTTTAAAAGTGTGCAAAAATTTCCATATCCTCTTTTTAATTCAAACACTCCCTATTCAAATACCAAACCAAATATTACCAAATGGACTGCATCATGAACTGTTTTCATCTGCTTCTGAAATGCTGACATAAAAAACACCACAGAAATGCAAAATTTCACTTACTTAAGAAATTGCAAATTATAGCCAAATAAATAATAACAAGGTACAATGAGCTGCGTACCTGAAATTCACTATTTATAAAACTAGTGGATTTGCAGAAACAGAGGATCAGAAGCCTCTAACATGAAGATGCTTTGAGAATAAAAACAAAGTGAGGATTCATTTCTTCTCCCACTTCACAGGGATCTAAATATATTTGCTTTCTGCATTCCAGAGCTTAGCATAGCTTTGTGGCTGTACAAGTAACTCTCTTTTTTTCTGTTCTCTGAACAGGCATTCAGAATTCCTTATTTGTTCTATATTATTAAGTCAGATAACAGCAAGGATAATGATGCTCCACCCTTTGACCATGAAAGGAAGAAAGAAGAAAGAGTAATTCACTTACCTGGGAAAATAGAAAGGATAAGCCAACTGGAATTAAATGCAACCAATCAGGCCTAATTAAGGCAGATGAGACCAAACTGGAGTATGCTCTTTACCATCAAGTTTAGATGAACAGCTATACAAGAACCAAATAAGGCCTGCTCCTGCAAGGTTTGTCAACTAGCATTTCACCTAATACTCCAATATGCTACAGATTAAGAAAGGAGGACTGCTCTAAGGCATCAAAGCCATAAGTTTTTAATTCCATTTAAGCAAATTACTATTAAAGCACATTTATGGAAGAGAAACAGACACTTTAGTCACCTAAAATCTATTGCAAATTTATGCTTTATTTTTACTTAGTTATGCCAACACATCACAGCCAAAATTAAGAGCTCCACTGCACAAGGTAAGATGGTCCTTTCTGAAAAGTTTAGAATAGACAAAAATAGACAAGATGGAGAAAGCATGAGATAAAGATAATCCCTACTTGATAATATGAAAATGAAGCACCATTCCAAGATCATGGTGAAAGAAATTCATTTAACTAAAAATTGAAACTAGATTTCTTGAATAACAGAAGAACTATCCTTTCGTTGTAACAGCTGTTCTGTTACATTTCAGATTTATTAGCCACATTAGGAGACAACAGTTCCTGAAAAACAGACATAAAAATGGGATCTAAGTGAAAATACTCTAAATTCACGCATAATCATACCAAGGCAGCAATTCTCTGAAGACAGAGCTTGAAGCAAAGAACTCAAAGCATATATTAACTACTGTCCCTCTACCAATATTGTATGTTATTGCTCCAGATCTACTTATCGTTTGAAATTCAAATGAACAGGTAAGATAAGTTCAGGGAAGAGTAATTTACCCCAGGATACATCTAGAGCTTCTTTAACAAAAGCATAAGCAAGCATCCAAGATCACCACCTATAAGAGCCTGAGGATCCAACAAACACCAGAACAAGGTTTGGCTGTATCCTCTAGCTGTAAGATTAAGCCCTGTAATGTAGCTTTTATATTCACTGCAGAAGAGTTTTTGAGCATGCACGACACATGGCACCCCATTTCAGCAGAACATGAATTCTGTACTGAAGCAGTCTAAGCACAATTCAAAGAAATAGAAACAAAAAACAAAAAAAAAGTGCTTAAAGAATTGAGCGCTGCTACAATTTTACAATATTCAGTTTCACCAGCCACTCATGCTCTCTACTCCCTTGGTTCATGGAAATGACCTCAAAATGAAAACCAAGGCATACAATAAAATGTTCTTTTCTCCAATGGTCAGAATATTCAGCCTAAAAGATACAGAAAGTCGGCATCACATGACACAACTAATATTTCCTCTCAAGTTATTGCTGATAATTGCACTGCTCCAAACAGCAAGAGGTGCAGAACATACAAAGTGATTATTAATTGTCATACCACTTTAAAATATCATTTGTTAGCTAATGGCAACTGAAAATCTGACTTTTTTCACAGCTTCTTAAAATATAATCAAAACCAACCACCTTTCTCCTAAAACTTGAATGTCTATGATCAACTCTAAGAGCTTTAGCAAAGCTCTTTTTACTTTGTTTTGCCACCTGATAGATACACTTGGACATCTACAGGCATAATCATTTGACCACATCAGAGAGTAAAAAGTTTCTGTATAATCATCGTCATGCTGGAAGATATGAAACAAAACAGTGTCAATACTCGTGTTGCTTAAATTACAGTTCATCTCCAGAGCCCATTCAAACCAAAACACTGCTTTCTTGCAGGATTATAGTATCATGTATTAGGCAGCAGCTGATAACATATGGAGTGATAGTGAACTTCTGCTTAATACAAATGCCAAAATGAATAAAGAAAAACATGATGGTCAAGTTGGTGGAAAAGGCTGTAAGGCAAGTCAATTTTTTAATTTAAAAAAATTGCATACCAGAGAATGTTAATGAGCCCAAAGTCCCCTGAGACCACTTTTACACATTCTGCAATATTTTGATGCCCCTGCTAAAGAAAACTGAATTGTTCTCACTTGGACCTGGTTGAAGACATATCTTTTTTTCAATGTCATAGCAAAACTTGAAATGTGGAAGTATCTTATTCATCGGGTTACTTTACACACTTACTTTCAGCCACTCAGAGTTATCAAACTATAAGTAGAGAAAACAAAATGATCACAAGTCACAAAGTAAAAAATTTCAAAAATACCTTTAACTTCTTCATAAATGCTATCATCTATTGGTTCATTGTTCACTTGTCCAACATCATCGTATTCCTCTTCCTCCTCCTCAGGAATAGTATTAGATTCCATATCTACATAACAGCAGTTTAAAAAGTTAACATTTACAAGAAAAGAATGCCTAAGCAGAAATTTATGCAAAATGAAAACACAATTCTTCTATGACCTGGTGCTTACAGTGTATTCTGCTAATTTTCTTACAGTGCTCATAAGGGAAAAATTTCAAGCTAAATACTATTCTTGGAGAAAAGCAGAAATCTTACGAAAGGAGAAAGGTCATATAAAAGCTACAACATGACTGAAACCAGGACTCACTATTCAAAACATGGACAAATAAGAACATTACATATACAAATGTGACAGATACATTAATGGACCGAATCACCATCACTAAGCAGTATTGGCAATAAAGGCTACTGCTTTACTGGCTGACTTACCTTGAATCACAAATTTGACTTGCTGTACCCATTCCTCTGCTTCTTTGGGAGTGGCAGCTGTAAACTGTTAAAAGTTTATTAATAACTACTAGCAGTAATGACAAAAACACAACTACAATTTCATTAGCAATAAAAAAAAGGACTGTAGCATTCTCATCGCTTCCTCCAAAAAACATTAGTAATTCTTTTCATGTCTTATGGTACTTTTCTTGCAAGGATGCTTCTTATAATGTACAGCTAATTTTGACAAATTTACGTAATTGAAGGAGAGGATGATGGATTTGAAACTCTGATCAGCAGCTGGCAGCTGTGCAGAAAAAAGCTGCTTCTCTTCATCAATGTCAAAGCCAGAACTGATGAACAAAATTTGCCCTTGACAATTAGAAGACACCCATGAATTTCTTCAGACTGCTGGGTACAGTTTTCTTAAAAATGTTCTTGTCAGACTCCAACACACTACCTGACAGCTTAATTAACTGGCTTTCAACTGCAATCTCAGATATTTAAAACTTATTAAACTTACATTCCATATTGATGTCTAGCTGACAGACCTCTGAATTGCAAAGCTGGTATGTGCCTTTACGTAGATTTTCCTTCCAAAGCCATTACCAATACAATATGTATTCAACACTGGTATACATTTCAACTTTTTTTTTTTTTATTATTTAATTCATCCAAGAAATCACACAGACATACTATGCAATAGCTATTAAAATGCTAACATTGAAATGACCAGTAGATAAAGATGATAGATTTCCTTGCTATTGTCCAAAAAGATAATATTTGAGCACATACATACATATTTTAAATCAGATTTTTTCCCTAACATATGAATATATGATATAAGCAAGCGAGGGTTTCCTTTTTTCATTAAGATGTCAGTGAAAGTTGTTTTACTGAAATGTTAATTCAGTAACTGGAATTGTAACGGCTTTATCAATTTAATTTCAAGTCAACATAAAAAGAGTCCAACCTGATAAATGCGCTTATCAGGAGCGGAGATTTCAAAACAGCAATCTTTCTTTGCATCCTTTCGAAGGCTATTATTCATTCTGATGGTGTAGCCCTCTAAGGCAAATTCACCTTTCTGTTGTTTGTCTGTTGGAGATAAAAAACAAAGTCAGAGCTTCATTTACAACAGTGAACGTCAGTGGCTCAGCAGGTTATCGTTTATTCAGATTTTGTTTTCTATTTCATGAATTTTACAAAGAACAGGGAGGTTTTTAGCAAAATGATTAAGTGATGCTTCTGGAGATAAAGTTTTATTTTAAAGGAAGATGTACACAAGAGTACATTTTTCTGTAGGATGCCTAAGGAATTCCACAGGGGTATGTTTGCAGATGGTGGTCTTATTTAGTAAGAAGTGCATGTTATGACATTTGTATCTAGTGAAAGCCAAGAACTGGAACTTGCAAGACACGTTTCCTATAAATCAGTGTCTCTTTCAGGTTCAGTAAACCAATGGGAAAACCTGTCTAGCTCAGAACTTGCTAAGCTCCCTCCTCAGCTAACCACTTCACTCAAAAAATAAACATCAAACTCCTTTTTAAGCAATTGGAAAAGATTCTTTTCACATTCTGCCACCCAGCCTCAGCTGTGCCTCCTTTCCACACGGCAGAAATACAGAATGAATTTTGTTATAAAATCAGGTGTGTGTTCCAAAAGTATTTCTCTCAACATAGCAAATATTTAGTTAGCTAATAAAAGTACTGAACCCTACCACATTTTATTATGTAGAGCCATGTGGTTGTTTTAAAGACAATTCTGCTTTTCAAAAGTTCTGGTTTATAGAAGTATCACTTAGAACAGGCCTCAGTTCAAATATGCTGCACATTGGGCAAGTGGCACCTGTGTGCTCCTTCTGAGCTCTTCAGACCAAACTCTACATCTGATTTTATGTGCTCTGGCATGTTTTGGTGAATATCAAAAACAAACCAAATTGGTGAAAGTACTTCAGTTTTGCAATCTCTGTAGATCACTGCAGCATTCAAGGAAAGATAGGCACCATCAGTCACATGTTGCTCAGGCAAAGAACAAAGTGCAGTTGCAAATGAAAGAAAATGCCATTAAGTGTGGTTTTTCTCCACAGTAGAGAAAAGCATCAATTAATAATAAGCATCAAGCACAACAGCAAAACTACTTTAAGTATTGCTGAACAGCACTTAGGTGCAAATAGAGCACCTATTGCTTATGCTTGTCAACAAAGGAGAAAACTTCTACAGTAGACAAAACAGGAAAAACTACAAATTTCAACATAATTTTGTCATCTTTCTGGAAATTTAATAGGAAAGCAAACCTTTTTCCACTCTTGAGAGGGTGAAAATTGGCTAACACAGCAACACTAACATCAATGGACATAAAGGCAGTCACCATACAAATACCCTTGCTAGTTATCTTATATGCATACAGACACAAATTCTTTGTCCCTTTCGCTTTTTTATGAACTCTCACTTACGGCAAGTAAATACCAAATAACACAATTATATGAGAAAATCCAGGGCACTGCCCTATTTTCTCTTCTAGTCTCTTCCCCCACAGTAAGTTTTATTATGCTTTAAGTACTAATGATACAGTGCCAATATTTTATATTTGCTCAATCTTCCACTCCTATATCAAACAGCACACAGATGCAAAACTCATGGAACCGCACCAAGGCAGATATTAGAAACAATAATTTGCAATAGGTTAACTAGGTCCCCTTTTAAAGAAATTCATTTCTGCCTAGAAATTTTATTGTTCCCTCATTTGTGACCTCAGGGAAAAGAAGTGAAACATTAAATTCTCACTATCCCATGCTGGAGGTTTATCAAAACCCAAGAAGACAGGAGCACACAGACAGAATAAACAAACACCATGTCCAAAAGGTAAAAACATTTTGTCAGGATAAAAATGGGGCAGGCATTCAAATTTAGTCTCTCGGATTCTTTCTGAGACTGCTTCTCTGTGATGTGGATGATCCCTTTTATGGTAATACAGTTCTACAGAGCTAATGTCAGATGACCTCTGTACTAGTACTCATTCTTTCAATGAGCATTACATTGAAAACACAAGGATGCTACACTTTGCACTGGAAGGGGAATGCAGTGCATAATATCCATATTACATTTGATGGTTTCATTGTTTACATTGTCTTTGTCTTACCTCTCCGAATACGCTATTCCAGTGCTAATGAAAATCACCTGTATGCACCACCAAAAAATATATATATCCTTTGGTATTAAATCCTTTCACTGACCTTTACAGCAACAGACTAGTCATAGCATCGCTACTTTTGCTTCTAATTCTCTGGGCAGTTAAGGACCTCTAACTGACGTCCAGTGCAGCATTATGCACATGCTTAAAATGTTAACCATGAGGAAATTTTAACACCATGAAATACTTCACAGCCCTGAACCAGAACCCATTAAAGTTGATAGAAAGACTCTCAGTATACATTCACACTCTCTGTGGCAGCAAGCCAGAGATAAGACCTGGTATGACCTGAGAAATGGCTCCACATATACAGAACGGCAGGACACAGGTCAGCTATAGCTCAGCTGCATGCTCTGATGATGACAGCAATGGAGGTCTACAAATCCCAGTTGCTCTTGCAGAATACACCTTTCCAGGTAGGACTGGAGACCAACACCATCACTTGATCACCATGGAGCAAACCACAACCCACAGTAGCTGTCTGGCCAGGCACAGTAGTCAGGTGCGGGCCTGAAGGCAGGACCATCTTGTGATCATCAGACTCAACGATCATCTCAACTTCATTTATCAGCAAAGGCTTGCAGCTAAATAGGTGTGCAGACAGACTTGGGCTTTCAGTTTAAAGCTGCCCTGTGAAGTTAGTGCCTCAGTGATTTCTGTGAACTTTCACAATCAGAGTCACATTGTTTATATCAGAAATATTTTCTGGAGAACATGCTTTAAGGAGAGTTAAACAGTTTTTGATGTTTAAAAAACTTCAAAGACTTAAAGATTTTACTTGGATACTTAAAATTAGATGTAGTTGTTTTTTATGGTGGGAGCCTTAGAAGTAGCTTCAGGAAGCACATTTACATTACAGAGATTTCACTTTCCTTTTGAACCCTCAAATCAGAACCAGAGTTTTGACAATGCAGGAATACCACAGCATATTTAGGAGGAACTACGGAGAGACACGCAAATGAAACGTACTTCTCTGAAGAACAATTAACATTCTTGCTGCCTCTTATTTTCTCAAGATAGGGCTTTGCAATTCAACAATGGGAAACCCTTAAGTTGTCCCAGAACAAGACAGAACAGAATTGCAAAAAGTATAATGCTATCAGCCTTGTAAAAACAAAAAGAATCGTGAACATCATCAAGCTTAAGTTGTTCCACAATTAAGTCCAATCTCATTTCAGAATAAACTGTTCTTTCCTCTCATCTCCTCATCATCCTTCTCCTCCCTTCTCCCCATATCAGACACACAACAGAAAAATAAATCTAGGTCTGTGTAGATCATTTTGCATCAAGAATTCAGAATTGTAAAAAGCTAGTATAACAGAGTGGGGAGTCAGGCACTAAGTATTAAACAAAAAAAAGAAGTCAAAACTAGTAGATAGATATTTGAGAGAAATAAATATGAGAGGCTATATTTAAAATAGAGAAAATAGAGATCTGAATGAAATTTGAGAGCCACTTTGAAGATTTTTCTTACATATAAACATCATTCATCCTAAAAATAGTGAAATGTTGTTAACAACGGAAACAGGGCCAATATTATATTGGGGAAAAAAAGAGTCTCAAAGGAAGCAGAGAAAAAGGGTTTTGAGTAACCTTGCATAACTGAGTCCATGGGAACTTTTAAAACAAAGAAGGGTAAACCTTCAATGGGGTCTTGAAATGATTGGGTTGTAAATTTGAGGCCTAAGGCAATGTGCCCATATTATTAGCACATGTAAAAAGAATTAGTGCATTCTGAAGAACAGAGAGGACTTCGATAGTAGAGAGGAAAGAAGTTACAGAGAAAGGCAAAAGGAACAAAGGCAAACAGAAAAATTTCAGACAGCAATAAAGTATTTATAGATACTATTCTAATCTATAATTTAGCTCTCTTCATCTTGAAATTAGGAGCCTGCAAGATCTTATGGTTTACAAGTCTTCATGCTAAAATGTAGTTTCACATACTTTTCCATATGCAGGATGTCAGCTTTCTAAAAATAGTAACTGCCAGTATCTCCAAAATGGTAATTCCTTTTCCAGCTTTTGGAACAGTCCTTTCCAAACACATCCATAGGAGTTCTTCCCTTTCAGACAGCAGATCTGAAATACAATTGATTTTTTTTCCTTTCCTTTAATCTAGTCCTCCGAGAAATCTAAATTTAAAAAAATGAAGGAATAGAGGCAATGATTGAAGCACCTTATTTAGAACACCAGTTGTTTATATTCAGTTTGCTTATACTCAATCATTATTTTTTAAATAACGTATTAATGGCAAGTGTGCCTCTCGAAGTCTGAATTTAACATTCTCATAGCAGAAGATTCAGTACTCATTAGATAGATGCCTTTGATTGCCATCACCCTGCTACAACAAAGTCCTACTGAACATTCACAATTCCTGCAGATTTCAATTATGGACTCAGTCAAAAATAAAGTTTGAACTAAACAAAGATTTTTGCCTTTCCTATGTAGTTGTTCAGAGAAGGAAGACTAAGAGAAGGAGGTCTGTAGCTAAAAGCAAAACAATACTTCAATAGCTTTCCATTGGGTTTGTACACCTTTCATCACTCCTAGGAGAAATTTGCGAGCTTAGCATGTGGCAAAAATTCCAGTAGCCTGGCAGGCAAGCCACTAAGACAGATTTTCAAATACAACTCTAACTAGGTTTCCCTCTCCCTTAATATTGTTCAGTCACCAAGTTCTTCAAAAAAGCAAGACACAAAATAAAACAAAACCCCTCTTTTGCACAAAGAGATGTAGTCCATTCATTGGCCTGGCCATCACTATCTTACTATTCAAAGAAATCTAAAATTTTCATGTCCATTTTAAAAATCAAAAATAATAATTGAAAAAAAAAAAAAAAAAAGTCAAGAGTTTTCTAAAGGCCTCTTGAATTATCCTACTCCTCAACATCGTATTACTGGCAGGCAGGCAGATACCATTTTCAAGTTATAAAAATGAAAATAAATTTTTGGTGTCCATTAACAGGGGAAAAAATTACCATGATGTTATCAATTACTGTCTTGCTAAACATTTAGCTGATCTCTCCAGTTTGCTGAGACAGAAGGGCATATAACGTTGTGGCCTAGTGAGGAAGAAGTAATGAAGCCATTAATTCATTCATTTATAATGCAACAAATTAACTTTCCTTCTTCACATGCACTTTGAGGTCTGAAAGGTTAGCCATACCACCTAGCTGCCTTAGTACACAGGAACTGCCATAGATCATATAGAAAAACGATATGCAAACAGGGTGCCCAACTCAGGATGCAACTGCATGGAAGCAAAGAAAAGAGAAGGTCTATAAAAGGTTTATGGAAGGAAAGACTGAAAAGGAGGACCAAGCAAGCTTCTGGAAATCCAAGCCAGCTCTGACATTTGAACATGCTTCTCTGCAATGTTGCGGGCCACATGCCAGCAACAGATCCTGCAGCACAAGCACAAATATACACGTGCTTCCTGCGGTACCTATTTCTGACATGTAATTAGGTCAAACCTTTAAGCCTTGTTCCTCCATCTACTCCACATATCATTGATCAGGGAAAGAAAAAATGTAGGTGATTCACTTAGACCTGTCTATATTGCAGGGATAAATAACACTGTTTCACTATCCAATGCTCACCAAATGTATGAGAAAATAGAGGAGGAAACAAGGAAACAAGACATTCATTAGCCTGCAGGCATCACAACTGTTAAAAGAATGCTTGTAGTCTCATAGATGAACACACACACATTTACAAACACACAGTCATTTACTGTATTTTTACAGGCTTTAGCTTGTACTATATTCTCCTGGACTAGGCCTCATATTTTTCATCATTCAGCTCTGAATAAATGATTCTGAAACTTTTCCTTACATGTGTTTGTGAACTTTAAACACTTCCACACTTCTTGCTTTCCCAATGTAAAAAGCAGAAAGAAGAATTAAAAGTGTTTTGGAAAAAACAAACCTACACAACCTAATAAAAAGGCATCCTATAGCCTCACATTTAGCACTCAGTTACATTTACACTGATACTTAAGCATGAAAATCAAACCTTGGCCAACAAAATACACACTGCACCAGACACAAAATAATCTTCACAGATTATTCACCTAGGTGTCCAGTTTTAAAACCATACACAATGCAAAACAAGCCAAGCAGGACCCAGAAATCCCTGCTGCCTCTCTGCCTTACATCCCACGATACACAGGCACTAGCACTACATTACCCATCAAAAGTGACGCAGGCAGCAGGACTGAGCACATACTGAATCCTCATTTCTCTTCAAACCAGGTTCACGTCAACGAGGGGGAATTTTCCTGTTGTGTGAATCAGCCCTGGAACCTGTCAGAAACCAGGGCCCAGCTGATACAAAACATCTGCAGACACTGCACAGGCTAGGGCAGACTGGCATCATTTAGACAGATGCCATCCCCACAATTCAGGAGGTGGCAGCAATTTGCACAAAGCCACGCAAATGCACATTTCACCGCTGTTCTACAGTCTGTAAGAACACATACTGATTTTCCATGTGGTCCAAGTTATCTGGTACAGCATCAAGGGTCACAGCAAAAGAAGAAGGGCCCCAATACAACAGCATACCACAGCAGGTACCACTGCTGGCTGTAATAGTGGGAGTGAGAACAGTTTCAGGTTCTTCCAGTGACTAAATGCCACGTCTCCTCAGGACTGTCTCATCGCACAGCTCATCCATGCTGACAGTCTGCAGTTAAACAGCATGATAAACACCAGCACATACATCCACAACCACCAGTTTCAGCAGCAAACTAGTTTGCCGTGGAACTACAGCAGTCACTGGTATCCAGTTTCCGCACAATGATGGCAACCGGCTTCTACACTGGAACAGGCAACTTTATGTATTATGGTATCAGAGGGCTGAAGAAAGTACCTCTGACCAGTCTAGAAAAAAATCTTTCTTCTTCAATGGCAGGTTCTGGAGTGACTGTTGGTCATCTCAGGCCTGCAAGACAAAACGATTCCACCATGCTGCAGTAGTTTTTCTGCACTAACAGCACCAGTCACATGGAAGTAGGGCAGAAATTCATTCATCTGATTTGTTTGCTTCCTCCATGAGCTACTGTTTGGAGTCCAGCCATGTCTATACAATTCCCATGGACTGTGTGCCTCTCCCACATTAGGTTACAGTTAGGAAGATCTCCCCCAAACAATCCGCAGACTACAAAACCTATAAATATATAAGCCAAAGCATCTGTGTATATATCTATAAAGGAAAGAGATCCCACAGTATATCACAGTCAATTCCTAACATGACGCCAACCTGCTGAGTGCTAGGGAACAAGTTTCAATGTATCAACTTTCAGCACTGGTATTAGAAGTTACAACACAGCCTTGATAGTCAGGTTGTTACAAAAGAAAGGAAAGAAAAGAAAAAAAAGGAAAAAAAAGGATGGGAAAGGGCAGGTGGGCAATTTCCTGCCTTAATCCAAAAACCATATGCTAGAAAGCATAAATAATCATTAGCATAGACACAAAGGAGAAAAAAAAAAGTAAAAAATACCAAGCTTTTTTTTTTTTCCTCCAAAAACTAGCAGAGGAAAAGACAAAGATTTAAAAACCCAGTACAATCTCTAAGAACTAGCAAAACTGTTGAAAATATTTGCCATTTTTTAAGTACTAGGTAACATATAACTGTATAAAAACAAACAGCACAAGATAATTTTCCAGATAAAGAAATAAATCATTACTGACAAATCCGTGTTAAGCCACACCCCCTCAAAATTTTTCAATAAAGATTGTTTATGTTTTTGAAGCTTAATCAATCTGTAAATCCCAAAGAAAGAGTAAAGAAGAAAAGAGAACATTTAGCAGATACACTAACAATAGTCTGGAAACAAGAAATATGATGGAAAACTGTAGCAAGATGAAAACTGGACTTAGAATTAGACCCTTACTTCATTTCTTTTGATTTAAAGAAAGAATGAGTTTAAATAGGTCAGCAAATTGAGGAATGAAACAAACTGGCCCAAATTAAATTAGTCTTTGAATAAAACAACACAAAATAACCACCTGCACTAACCTCAAGTAGAGTCACCCAAACATAAGCTGAAGGAAAAAAAAACTTCAATGGAAAGTCTGCCCAGAAATAAGTATTTGGGGTGGGGGGGAGACATAATTATACTTTTAAAATTTGCTCAGACATATCTTTATATCACTTGTTTTACCCTTAAACATCAAATACACTTGGCACACAATTTAAAGGATATTTTATTTCACTGCCAATTTTAAAAATTCAAAGCGATATCCCAACATTTATGCCAGATTCTCTTTAAACTGGCTATTAAAAGGTAAAAGTCACCTTCAGAAGCTGGCTTCAGTCTCCATGACTGGCTTTTAGTTAAATATATTACATCTTTCTAGCTTTTTCAAAACATAAGCTATTTAGAAAGAAACAGAGAGCTCTACTATGCAGTTTTGGGACTAAAATTTTCCTGGCTAGAACCATCCTTAAAGAACTCGGAAGGTATAATTGCTAGAGGGTGTTTTAAAATTCAAATTCTATTTGGACAGAAAGAATATCTTCTGTCCAGTAAATTGACCACCAGCATACTATCAAACCTAATAGTTCTAGCTGTTATTGGCACACAAAGTAGCTTTACAAGTAACTTAATCTCTTTGCTCAGTTTCCCTGCTTTAGAAAATGAGCACATCACTCAGATTCTGAAGCATATTTACACATTTTTAAAATTCACAGCACTGTTTAAGAACAAACTAACCTCTTAAAATTTTCACTTGTTTTCTTAAAATGACCTTAGATTCACAGTTTCCAACTCCACTAAAGCTTTCATATTCTTCTGTGCATTAAAAGATTATTTTTATAGTTTATCATCATTATTATAATTACCTTTGTCACTCCCATAATAATAGAAGACCGTCTTACTGATAGCACACCAACGCTTCTGCCATTCAAAGCCAAGAAAACTGTGGTCTGCAATTAATATAATTTGTGTTATATCACTTTATGTCATTATTAAACACAAATATGTTACTTCTTTTCAAGGGTGAGGTAAGAGGGAGGAAGAGGTAGGAAAGGTGCTAAGGAAATGAAAGAAAATTTGGATATGAAGAAGAGATGTATGGCACTGGGAAGGAAATCAGAAATAAAAATTGGTGGTAAGAAAACAAATGGGAATTTGAAATCATATAAGGAGAGAAGTCATGTGTAACATTAAATATAAGGAAATAATGAACAACTTCCTAAATATTTCCTAGAGTTATTGCAGCATTAAGTGGGTATTAAAGTGACAATGTAAGATTTATTGAATCAAGGTAAATATTGACTGAACCAAAGCTGAGATCAATATTTGGCCTCTTGAAGGAAAATAAATCTTGATGCTCAGTGAAACATGAAGTCAACATATGGTACTTTTACATACGTTCCTAATGTTTTCTTCAAAAATATCTGAAAGTCTCTGAATTATGGCTGACAGTAGACTTTCACAGCATGATTTTGTTAGTCAATAAAGAAATAGGATTTTCTTTTCATACTACCGGAGCATTATATGCTGTGCTTCTTTTGCATAGCAATGCTTCAACATTTCTGCTTCTAATTTTATTTATCGCTCCTGAATAAAGTTATTTGTGTGTATAACATCAAATACCGACACATGGACTTCCCAGACACAAAATATGCACTATTTTCACAAAGACAGTTAAGACTTACCTTTTCTGCGTTTTTCCAGGTATCCAGCCTTCAGAACAAACTGAAGATCCTGAGCTGCAATAGGGGGAAACTGATTCCCTGAAAGAAAAATAAAATCTGTAAAGCACCGCTTTTGAAGAAAAATGCTGTAGTAGTGTTGATAAACGTACGGATTTTACACTGTCAATATGCAGGAGCTACCGGAAAAAATAATTCTAGTAACTACTATGCCAGATTATTTTAAGGACAAAAACCCTCCAACTATAAATGTCAGAGCTGTTACTGCTGTCCTCACCACTTCAGTAAGGAAAAAC
Source organism: Ibycter americanus (assembly GCA_035590275.1). NCBI lineage: Eukaryota > Metazoa > Chordata > Aves > Falconiformes > Falconidae > Ibycter > Ibycter americanus. The sequence continues at coordinate 109,854,533 of JAVJGI010000050.1, read as the reverse complement.
ATAGCTGTATAGCAGGCCCTGAAAGTCTCAGAAGGAATAATATATAACTAAACAAGCTATGGCAACTTAGAAAACATTCATTTGTGCTTTGAACATGGTCTGTAAAGCAAGTAGGATAATGAAAGCAGTAATTTTTCAAATGTGCAAACAAAATCAAGTATCACAACTCAACACAAATCAGGAATACAGTTTTCAATACCAGCTTCATACAAAAACCATCCTGAAACAACATACAAGGTGAGGACCCCCTATTACACTGTCTATAAAAAAAGAAACCAGATGAAGAGATGATAAAAGGTGATGCCTGCTTTTGACAGACATTGCCTAATTTGCAATATGACACAAAAGTATTGCCTATAGGATCTATAAGGCGATACTGGATAAACCAAAGACATTGCACAGAAATTTACAAAATTATTGATCTACAGATACTAATTTTAGGTTTTGTAGAACATGGTTGCATCTTCAAAATACTGAGGTACGTTCCACTGTATTATTTCCTTTTTCTCAACTGCTAACTCATAGCTAGGAGCATGAGACTGACCTGCTGGCCCTGCCTCAACTTAAAACAGAAGTCTAGATGTTAAAAATTACGTCTTCCATCCTGCATCTTTCCACTCCTGAAACAACAGAATTATTTAAATGGATTTAAATGGAACTCCTAGTATTAACAACAGGAATATATTAGGTATGTCCAATAATCAACATGTATATAAAAGTCATACTGTTTACAACAAGCAAAAAAGCAAAACAAAAGCTATATCCTGTGCTGCTGGGATTTTTTTTTTAAGTGCACGTGAGCATCACAGTGAAGTTCCTACTACTTATTATCATCAAATATTCATAAGAGTCACTGTAGGTAGGTGGCGAGTTTACAAAGCAGCAATTATTCATCAAAAAATATGTAATCTCATTATGTTCTACCAATACAAAGATACAAAAAAGGACTGATATCAGCAGACAACGCCTGTGCTAAAAAAAAACACTTTAAACTATGCAGTGTGGGTTAAAGATCAATTGTCTGACCTTGAACCAAGAACACTGTCTCTGGAAGGTGATGCCAATTTCCTGGATTTTTAGGTTGTCACTTAAAACAGAAATTTTTTTAATCAGTGTCCACAAATGAGTTGGTTTATGGTAGTCTTATTTAAATACAGTTGTGAAAGGGAAAAGACAAGAAAAAGATAGGAACACACAGAGAATGTTATTTTTTAAAGTATGACAACAATCAAAATGAGTCTGCATTCTGTAAATACAGCTGGCTTTTTAGACAAAAAAAGATTTTGTTGGATACCATAAGGTAGTAGGCAGAATTTTATATATATTGACAATTCCACCGAGGTTTTTTTTTTATTAATATTATTTTTAAAGATTAGGAGTACACTAGGCTGTTATTTCAGCTTCTATGGAATTTTTACTACTGTATTAAAGATACAACAGTTGTGGCTGCACGTACATGCATTACAAAATGATGCAGCTGTCCCCTTGCTTGATATTATGCAATCAATGCAGAGCATTAAATGAGAATGTAACACAAAGACACTTGCTGGCTGGTATGTGGGAAGTTTGTTACTTAAAAAGATGACCTAATGATGATACTAGGAGTGGGGGAGGTGTAGAGTTTTAAATATACATACTGTGCTGCTTTATACTGGACATTGGGAGGCATCAGTGTGCAACACTTACAGCTTTACCTCATCCAGTAGGGCTCATTTTAGAACACTGCACCCCCACAGATGTGGAAGACTTCAAACCTAATTAAACAAATAAAACCAGTTCACTCTTAAATTTTTTAATTTAAGAATTTCAGTCACTATTTGGATCTAATTTTACACATTATCGTTGGTGTCAGTTTGGGTTTTGATAAGGCAGCTTGGCAAGTGAACATTTAGTGAACAGCCAAATCAAATGGGACATACAGTACCAGAGAAACACATACTTTGGGGACTCCTTAATGTTGTTATGTCTTTGTTGTTATGCAAGGTAGAAGCTCATCTGAACTGACTACTTCAGAGAGTCAAAACTCCACTCTCAGTTTTGCTACTTCTGCTGAGACAAGTCCAGATAAATTTGATTATGGCATTTTCTGAAACTACATTTATTTTGCACAGGGCACTGAAAGCTTGCAAGGAAAAGAACCTTCATGAAAAAAGGCAGTCTTTCACTGTTCTGGTGACACTGCAGAAGGAAGTCCTCCTCCCACCCTCAACCTGTAGACATGCCAGTTTCTTTTTCTGTTCCTCAAAGCAAAAGGCATTTACTCCACAAAACAAGGAGCAGCTGGTCAGCCCCACTGCCACTCACAATTTGTTAGTTGAAACAGAAACAGATCACATGCATATTATCATCCTTCTGTCAGAGAAGCCTGGGAACCAAAAAATATGATAGAAGGGCAGGAGAAACAGACCCAGTTGTAATATCCCAAGACACATACAGCTGTACATGAAAGAAAAAGCATAAATCTGGCTAAATACCTTCTTTCATTGCCCTGTACCTCCAGAAGGCAGGGGAGAGAGACTAAGTAGTAAGAAAAGTATAAAGGAAATAGAAAGAACTACCTCCTCTCTGATTCTCATTACCCACAGGTGTTGTGCATATGTGGCACGAAGGCGGCACAAACACAGATATACTCCTACCCCTGTGCTGCTACAAAAACAATGTGGGGATGAAAGAAGAGAGAATGACATCTTGTTTACAGCTACTGCCTAGTCAGCATGGAAGACACCTAAACTGTGTTACCTTTCTACCCTTCTTCCATTTTTTTCCATTGCTTTACTCTCTTGTCCACATCTCAAACAGGATTTAGAGTGAACTGCAGTCCCTAGATGTGGAAACTCTCAACTGAAAGTTTGGGATTTGCATAGGAGGTTGTTTTTTGCAGTTGATTTCAATTAAAATGTTGCTTCCCCATTCATTTGAAATAGATCAGGCTTGACACAAATCTCATAAAAAAAGTATCACTAAAGCTGCACTTTGTTATAGTAAAGCAGCATTTGTTTACATTGCACTAACAGCTGAAATCAGAAGCTCATTAGCTGACTAGTGCATGGGACTTTGAGTAAGACAGCTCCCTTCACAAAAAAAAAAATCTATTTAACACCTAGAAAGACTGCCAAGAAAGAAGGCATTACCTTTTTTTTTTTTTAACAGAGAACAGTGAAGCAAATAAAACAACATGCTTCAAGTCACATGCTCCTTTAGAGTTTAGAGCTCTGAATTCCCAAATATTATACTCCTTGCACGCCCCAGGACATCTTCATGACAAGGAAAATTTTTCCTTTCCCTAATGGATGCAGGTGAAATGGCCTGAATTTCAGTTTCCTCTAACTTCAATGGAGATTATCCACTATAACAAATTAAATGCAGAGATGCAAAATAGCACCTACTGGTATTAACTTTCTTGGGTGTCTCTGTTGCTCAGATACTTATGGTCAAGCTGACTACCAGATCAGAGCAAAATTTCTCTCCCAAAATCAAACAAGCAGAGACCACTATATGTCTTCCTACCCCTGTATGGTCTGTTTCCAGATAGGTCTCCAGGATTTGGAAATAAATACATTATAAAGACCCATAGTCTTCCCTGGGTTTCTCCTTTGGTACACTGTCAATTCTGAAGCCAATTTTAAACACCAAAAAGTAAAGTACCACTGTGAGTCAAGAAGTGCTCTGTGGCTTGCAGCTGTGCGAGCTTACATGTGGAGGAAGGTACAATTGCTCCTGTATACCCTTCCAGACCTAATTTCTGCTGTATCATTGCCCTGACAGTGGTGGGCAAGCACAAAGTGGAGGATACAAAAAAAGGCTCCTTTTCATTCCTGACTTTCTACCTCATAAATAATGTCCTGAATCTTATTCTCTTGATGTGAAAATCAGATCAATACTATCCAATATTTGGGGAGATTATCTTGAACCCCCAATATACAGTATAAAATGAGATCATCTGCTTAACATTAAAGGTTTTCCTTCTTTCTTGACCACCCACTCACAGATGAATGTCCCAGAATAATTCCTCTTCTTATCCTGGTGAGAATTACTTCAATGTACTCCAAACTAAAACCTGTAAGCTATGCTCCGCATGCATATTCCCAGACTGATATGTACAAAGGCCATCAAAGGCCAGATCAAAATATTTATGAGGTCTAAACCTTCAAGTTTTAGAGAAAAGTAAATTACACATATAATGCACCAGGCTCTTCCTCTTGGTTCTAGGCACAATTGTGCCAAGTGAGCAGCTGGCAGTTATTATAACACTATTGCTGCCAGGCTAAAAATTCCTCCAGTGAAAAGAAAGTTAAATGCTCTCACTCAAGCATAAAGCCAGCTTTTCCACCAGTCATGCTTTGACTTCAGAAAAACATTAACATTATTAACGTAGGTGTATTCATGTACAGGTTCCACTGCACAAATCCCACAAATCCAGTGCATCTTGTGACTTCAGAAAGACCTCAGATACAGCTTATGGCATGGCTACAACTTTTGCAACTTGGTAATCAGATAGTCAAAAGCCTGCATGTGCAATTTTGCACCCTACTGCAGTAGTAAATTTAGCCCATTACTTAAAAACAGTTTCATCATGATGAAGCATGAAATTCAATCATTATGCATGGCATTTTGATTTTTGGAGGACCCAAAGGTGTTAAAATTTCATTCTGTATACAAATAAATAAAACGAAACCAGGTTGTATTATTCTGCACTGTATACCAACAGGAATATTTTTTATTTCTTCAATGTGGGCTAAGGGATACATAAAGCAAGAAATAATTAGAGGTCAATGCATTCTAAAGAGGTGCTTAGCATGCTTATGGGAAGTTAAACAGGCGAAGTGGAGATAACTGTAATTCAGTAACAGCTAAGTGGTTGATTACAGCTTGCTTTCCTAGTAGAGGACCACAGGCTTAACTATTATAGTGGTAAAGATTTCTTGCTCAAATTAGAATAATTCACTGTTCTTCAGTCCTTGTAAAAGAAAAGTGTCAGGACAAAATACATTAATCTGATTATATGGAAAAAACAGCAATTGGCATTTCTTAATCTTCCTTTAACAAAAACAAACAAACAAACAAAACCCCACAACCAAGCAAAAAAAAAAAAAAACCAAACAAAACCACTATACTGAAAAAATTTCCAGCTTCCATTTTACTCACTGAACACCCGTTTATGCAAAAAAAGAAACTGAAATCTATACATATTTGAATTATTGTTAGTAAAAACTTTGACATCAGCTAGAAAACAGAGGAAAAACGCTGGCAATATGAAAGTGTATCTTGTATCTAATATGAAACTCGATGTTTCTCTAAAATCTAAGTATTGCAATAATATTCTTTAAAATGCAGAAAATAGGGGGGGTTGTCTTCAAGCTCAGGGCTTTTATGATATCTCCCAGGCTGCAATTTAAATTGGTACAGATTTTCTGAAAATATTTGTGTTAAAGTTCAGCAAAGTAGTAGCAATATTTTTAGCAACACAAAAAGTATTTTCATCTTCTTTTCTTCCCTCCCACCCACCTTCTCACACACCTCTCCCAAAATTCTTCATCTCTCTTCATTTCATTTTGATCTGGAAATACAGCATTTACGCATTTTTAATAGCTACTACAGAGGGATTCAATTATCTTTGAATCTGTACATAGCAATGCATTGGGGTCACGTCTGTTGCACAAGCACTGTGAATCTAGGCTAAAAAGGACATGTTTTACTTTCATATGCATACCTTCTCCCTACTTTTTTTTTTTATTATTAAAGATTAATGTATACTGAATTTTAAAAAATCCCATTTCCTAGAGTCTTCTGATTAGGGAAAAGTTATCAGTAGGAAGATCACATAAAATCTCATTAGCTTCATTAACTGTCTTGAATACTTTCACAATGACTACTTCAGTACTTTGCAAATGTAGTAGCCTAATAGCTCTGAATCAATTTAACACACAAGAATCAAAAGATAAATGTTAAAGAAAATGTATTTCATTCAGGGGAATAAATATAATGAAATTGTTTAGCTTTGGAAACATTGGTTCAAGAAAAGTTAGCATTTTGATCTTCAGACCACTTGTTCCAAAGACTGCCTAGTCTGTGAAGTTTTGCCCTGGAGTCATCCCCAGCATTCACCATTGTGTCTTCCAATAGTTTTCAATAATTTTTAGAGAATAACTCGCCTCTAAGAAGAGCCAGCAGTGTATTTTATTAAAGAATACTTCAAGCAGTGTCATCTGTTTCTCGTTTTAATTCTTTCTAATTTGGGCTATGAAGCTTGGATTACAAACACTGATACCACACGCTCAGAGGCCTAAATGCTGAGTATTTCTTCTTGACTCCTCCCTTGGAAGAAGCAGTAGGAGCATTTCTCCTCCCTTCCTTCCTGTAAGCTCAGGAGAAGGCAGTGGGCCAGGCAGCCTAAAAACCACTGCAACAGATTCTTTACAGAAATATTCAGTTAAGCAGTTAGCATACTTGAGATCTGCCTCTTTGTCACTTTCATTTAGCCCCTAATTAAATAACTGTGTATTTAGATATGTAAAATTTTTTTTAAATCTTACATCTACGGCTTCTCAATCTTCATCTGTTTTCTGAGCAAAGTTTCTTTATTAGTTCTAACATATTTGATTTGACAAAGACTTTTTTTTTCTTTTAATAAATTATTGGAGTCAGCCAGCCAGACTCCACTCACCAGGATCCTCAGCTTCATGGAATTACGCTGGATCACGCACTCCTCATCCAAACTTAACTTTGAATTTATAAACCCATATTGTCCTGGACTTAAGAATTCTTTTGCTGGCTTTCAAACTGGTTCTAAAACACCCACTGTTACATTTTGCATAGCACCTTAATGTACAGAGGAATTCATGTTTGCTCCTTGATCCAGATTTGACTTTCACACAGGTAACTATTAAAATTTCACAAATGACACCCACGGCACATGGCGAAAAGGGGGGGAGGGGGGGTATTGTTTTCTGCTGCGAGCAAGCATTATCCCCCAGGGTTATAAAAGGGGCCAATGCATGCTTCACAGGAGCAGCCCTCCTGCCTCTGCTGTTTCTCAAAGATTCTGACACAAGACGACAGAAAGAAGATACAGCAGTAAAGAAAAGGTCTCTTGTACGAGGTCTATTGCTCACACCACTGTAGTATAAGGCACAGAAACATAAAAGTTTTGCTTAAATCCCTCCAAGGGTCATTAAAGTTTAATCAATCATTCCAGCGTGAGACAAAAAGGTTTCAATCACCCAGAGGCCCACACTACAGCTAACAGAGAAGTGTACCAGTTGTAGAGATTGACAATACAATTTTGCATATGCAACAAGAAGCTGAGCTTCCTACTTTGTAATGAGAATTAAAATATGCAGGAAAACACAGAGATAAAAACAATGCCTCTGCATTGCAGATAGAATCAAGTCAAAACAGACCATCATGGATCAATTAGAGGTACTGGAAATTATCATGAAATTATGTAGACAAGCTGAAGTTTCCCAGCATTGTCTCACAGACAAACACACACATCCAATTTTGATTAGAAACCCTAAGATTCAGAATATCTATACGATAGCTGAATCACAGAAGGTGCTGTTAGCTAATCAGAGAAAATTAAAAGGCCAGGAATAAAGAGTCTACAGCTGGAGTATAACCAACATGATGTCAAATTGCATATGGATAGCATCTTTAACCACATCATGATTCCTGTAATCCCAGATGACTGATAGGAAGAAAGTCCTATAGGTTTATCAAACAGCAAGTTAAAAGCTAGCATTTAATATGTTCAAGTGAAAAAAACAATTTTCAGCTTTACATTCAAAACATCTGGAAAAGGTAATACTACAATACAATTGTACACTGCAGTTTACTACTATTTTTAAATAGCCACCTGGTAAGCATAAGAATCCCTTGGAAATAACTACGTATGAGAACACCTTAAGAAAAACTTGCGGTAATCAGAACTAGAAGTTTCCTATTACTTTTCTGATTTTGTCATAATGATTTTAATTAGTACTTTTGAAGGGTCTAAAATTTGATCTTTGGACAACATGCACATTTTGTTCAGCAACTAAGTCTAAACTGAGATAAGCAATGACAACTATTTAACTGAACATGAGAAGTATTTAGTATGCTTTGGCAGAAAAGCTGCCAAATGTCATTTCTTGCAAAGCTAAACAATGATCTTTCAAATTCTATTTAAAAATTAGTAGTACATATTCTTTTCGTTGCAACATCCTAGTAATTAAAGTATTTACTACTTAACAGCATTTTGATAGATCTATGACAGCTTAAATCACATGAACTCTTGTGACTCTTACCCAAATTTTGGTAATACCATGCAAACTAGATTCTTCACAAATCACACCTCCATTAAACAAAAAGCATATAAATTTTCTTCCTCTTCATTTTAGCATTTCCCAATTTTTTTGCCCTGTCTCCTCTCCTAAGTAAGCTCTACTGTGTATTCCTCCTTTCCTAAATTGCTCTTTCTAGTTCCAGAAGCTAGTTTAAGACCCCTTTAAAATAAAAAGAAAAGAGAAAAATAAAAAGAAAAGAGAAAAAGAAAAAGAAAAAAGAGAAAAAGAAAAAGAAAAAAGAGAAAAAGAAAAAGAAAAAAGAGAAAAGAAAAAGAAAAAAGAGAAAAGAAAAAGAAAAAAGAGAAAAGAAAAAGAAAAAAGAGAAAAGAAAGAAAAAAGAGAAAAGAAAGAAAAAAGAGAAAAGAAAAGAAAAAAGAGAAAAAAAGAAAAAAGAGAAAAAAAGAAAAAAGAGAAAAAAGAGAAAAGAAAAGAAACAAAACAGTACAGCTTGAGAAGTGCCAAATTTAGCTGAACAGGAAAATCATCCAATGTGAATTTCAATCTGTGACAGGGATATTTGAGCAGGGAAACAATTTAACTACTGCTCTCATCAGAAGCATAACACACTGGAAATACAATGAGCAATATCAAAGCAATCCAGGGAAATAAGGCAAAACCCCAATGAATAACCCCAACGTAAATGGTATGATGTTTTATGTATGGAAGTCACTTATGCCAAGTGGCAGCCCTCTCAGATTAGTTGTGTAGCCTGTGAAGTTCCAACTGTTCTGACTCCTAGCCAAAGGCTTGCCCTGCTAAGCTTCTGAAGGAAAACATACACACACACTTTGAGCATTTTAAATGTTCCAACAGCTCATATCCTTGATCAAAAAAAGTTTTAATGTTACTGGTTGGAGCTGAAAAAATCTTTCATCTGTACAAAGGAAGAGATTACAATTCCTACAGTCAGCTAAAAGCAGACTCGTATCTTTAAAAGTGGCACTTGCATATTTCAGTGAAGAGGTCCACGACTACAGTTCTCATTTTCCACATTTTATGTATTCCTGCAAGCACAAAATGACTTGAATGTTCTGCCTCATTGCCTCATTTTTGATACATTTCTTCTACTAATAATAATTTAAGTAAAAAGCTGTGCTCAGCGATCAGTGAACTATCACACTCAAAGCTCCTCTGCATTCAAAAGCTAATTTGGATTAAGATGGAGGTATGACTGTACACTGCAGTCTGCATGCAAAGACAAGCCTTTTTAAAAGAAAAAACAAAAGAAAAAATCTCATATGAGTCTTTCAAGTTTTCCCACTGCAGCACACAAAATGCGTATCAAATATCATTCAGCACGTAGAATTAGGAAGTTTTGGTAGAATTACAGTCTCCTGCAGCGATGACATTGCACTTATAAGAACCAAGCTACAGTGCAAGACCATGAGAAAACTTAAAGGTAAAAAACTCCAAACTAACTAACACAGTGTCTTTATTTCTAAGTACTCTGAAAGAGGTAATAAAGAGGTAATAAAAATCCAAAAGTTTTATTGTTGGAAAAACACATCACTATTTTCAAACCTCCTCTCACAAGGAGGTTGCTACCACAAAGATAAAAAAATTCTCCTGTTTTGCTGTAATTCCATGGGACCAAATGTAAAAGAACAAGGGAAACACTGTAAGAAGCCAGCAGAGCACAATGCAAGAAGCCAGTAGAGTATCTTGTGTTTCCTGAAAGCTTTCCAGATTTAAATTTCAGTGGTCATTCACCTTCTGAGACTGACAGGAAGAACCACCTTCCAATATCAACTCCAAGTTTTCTGAATGACCACACTAATATTTCCATTTGAAGTCTCCAGAAGAAGTCATGCACTTGAGAAGATGGCAAGCAACAAGAGCTCTGGAAGAAGCTGTTATTCTCTGAATAAGAGAGAAGAGATCAGACCAACTGCTCCAATTCTCCTGTCAGTCCCATTTTGTTACACCTAGTCACTCAAAATGTCCCCTTTAATTATTCAATGGCCTTTCTAAGTGTTATCAAGTTACAGAATGTATTTCCTTTTTGCACACGACTTATCTTTCTCAGATGACTATGCAGTTCTTACTGGTTTTAGTATCAAGTAGGAATATTTGAAACAGTACTTTTTATTTGCAGTTAGCAACAATTGTTTTTATTTGGATATCATCCATGGATTGAAATCCAAAAGTGAAATGGGATCACTTACACTGACTTGCTAAATGCCAGCTTGTCTTTTCCGATGGCAGATGCATACACGTTTCTGTATCTTCACCATCTACCATGGGAAATCTCAAAGTGTTAAGAGATTAGAAGTTCACAAACCAGAGTTACCAGCATATTCTGCAACAGGGGCCACAATTTGGGAAAAGAGAATCAGCAGAAGAGCCGTGATTGAGGTTTATGATACCTGTATAAGAGGAGAAAGAACACATTGAGAGAAATGGGCATTTTTTTAAATTTAAGACTGTTACAATGAGGAAGTAGCGAATAAATGTCACCGGGATTTTTTCCAAACTCACTGAACCCTCATCTTGCGTCCCTTGATTCTCACACCACACCTGAATTTTCCTTAAGCCTACCTCTGCACAGAAATCTAAATTAAGGATTAGAAAGACAAACCGCCCAGCAAATGTGCCACTGTTGAAATTTAAACGAGTTGTAACATTACAGATGTATGAATTAACTGAACCTGCTAACAGAGTAGTGTTGCTTGTTCTGTGGACAGTATTTAGTGATAATATTATGCTCTGTGGACATAAGTGGGACAGGATTTGTAAAAAACTTAACAATCTTTATCAGATAACTAGCAGTCCTGGAAAAAGCCAGACAAGCCTTTAGACAGGCAAAAGAGCTCATTTATACCAAAAATTCCTCAGTTACTTTCACTTTATAGCAACTGGTTAACACACATACACTCTTCGACAAACCTGGCTTAATGGAACTACTGAACACACACAGTATCACTCAAAAGCTGCACTAAAAACAAAAAATTCAAACCTGCAAATGTTTTTTAAAAAATCATACACATTATTTTCCAATTTAAAATGTGTTGTTTCAGTTCTTTTTAAAAGTGCAAAAAAATAATAATTGTGTCAAAGCTATAAACTGGTATTGCCAGGTTTCAATGGATCAAATTTTAAAGTCGATCTATGAACACAAATAAAAGAAAATGGGACTTTTAATGGAAATGCTGACACAACCTTAACTATGACAATGCTAACGGCACTGCTATAATAAATCTGTCAGTTTCTGTAATGCCTATAACAATCCCATTAATATGAATGGTATAACACTTCACATAGCATACCACATAGCAACTGCCCAAGTTGTATCATCTTCATTCCAAGTAACAAATCAGTAATCAATATTTGTAAAAGCAGACTAATCCTTTGCAAAATCACTGGTTTAGTGATTGAAGAGTTTGCTCAATTTACACAGTTAATCCCTCTTCATCTGCTTGAGCCCTCTTTTTATTCCAACCACTTACAATGGTAGCTATAGCAGATTAATACATCCCTCCATGCTAAACATGTCTTGACAATTGACCCAGCATATTGCTGTCAGGATAATCTTTACAAACACTGAGCTTTTCTTACCAAGCCTGAAGGCAACATTTAGAAATCAAAAGTTTACATACAGTCTCAGAAAGATCCCCTCACACATATTATCACTTTTCCATTATTTCTTGGAGGCAGCACCTACTGTCATATTTTATGGCCCCAAAGGGCACCCTCCGCCTTTTTTGATTAATAAGGTTAAAAATCACTATAATGATGAAGTCACACACAGATTTTTTTGAGCAAGAAATTTCTATAGAAATAGCAAAAATAGCAAAGAATGTGAGAATCTGTTGTAGCATATTAAGTGAAAAAATGAGACATTCATCTGTGCAAATACAAGTAAATTAGCATCCTTTATTCAAAGAAATGAGCTGAAGCAGTAGCACTAGATTAAGATTACACAAAAAAGGTCACTGTGAAGTCTATAATGAGAAAGAAAAAACCAACACTGTTTAATTACAACAAAAACAAAAGTATGTAATTACATCTACTATACCTCTGTAGCTCTGAACTGAATTTTACAATAAAGATTGGTGTGGTCCTTCAAGATTTTTCTCCATTTTTAGATTTCTACCCCTAAAAGAGGCAAATATTAATCAAAGCATCATTTTCTAAACAACTGAGAAGAATGAACGTAGACAGCACTCTCAGCTACACACTAAATTCATATCTAAATTTTTCAGATCTATGAAACTATTTGTGCTTAATTTGCCATTGTATACAACCACAAAAATCTAGATTATGCAACTAAACTGGCAACTTAAAGGAGTAAATCTGAAAGAAATTTTAAAGGTAGAAGTCTAAGAACTCATGTTTAAGGACAAATACAATAGAAACCCTTAAAAAGTTAATTTGCATGATCAACCATGTCACAGTACTTTTATGGTTCTTGGTAACCTATTTCAGAGAGGCATGATACCACATTAGCTGCACAGGGCATAACAACTTTAATGTCCATACAGAATTAAATCTCAGTGTTAGAATAGCACAACTGCTTAATTCTTAAATTTTCATAACAGCAGTTCTTGATCTATGGAAAGACATCATTAAAAAAACACTAAGCAGACCAAGGTGGGGGTTGGTTGGTTTGTCTGTTTAAATAAAGAAAACAAGCATTAAGAGATGCATCAGAGAAAGTGATGCTCAGAACAGAAGCTGAAACATGCTGGTTTGGTCAATACATTAATTACTAGGCTACAGAGCCTAAATTATCCAGCTGGCTCTAGAGATGCAACCTAGATGCAGGAATGCACTTACACACTACCAGCAGAGCACAGAACTGACTTAGTCATCAAGTATAGACACAGCATACATCACAAACTTGAAGCGCTGGATTTATAATTTGGAATAGATCGGGGGAGGGGGGGGCGGGGGCGGGGAACGGGACGACACACCAACAAAAACAACCTATAGTAGGAGCACTAATTTGAAGGGGCAGTGATGAACTTCAACACTGAAGGCCATTAAAGCAAACACCAGAGGGATTTAGATTAATGAAACAGAATCTTGTTAAGTAGATGGACAATGCAAAAATCAGCAGAGATTTGATCCGTTTGTTCCACCGTTGAGATCTTGCCAGTCTCAAAACACAATAAACATGACTGAAGACATGTATTACAATATGGAATAACCTGAAGTTTATCATTTGGTTATTAAACACAGAAAGGTGTCACTGTCAAACAACACCATTTGAAGAGGTAGCATAAAACGAGGTACCACATTTCAAGAAAAAAGAAAGAGAACTAAAAAAGACACACCAATCTTCTGATTCTCTTTCTTTCACCTTAAGAAACAATTCACCTTCCTAAAATCAGGGACTTGACTAACCACCTGAAGCTAGCTGTGGTGACGCTGACTAGGAGGCAAATACTGAACTTCACGTCTGTCATTTGTGGTACCCTTTTCAGGTTGAGTAGATATGACCTTGTTGCACAGCTGTTACCCTGCAACACAGTACAGTGCAATACATAAAGCATTTTCTCTGCAATTTCTGGAAGAATTTTAGACAATCAGAAACTCAAATTCAGAGTAGAAGTAATTTTATGGAACTAAAATTCTAGATCTTCCCTTGAGGCAAGCCATCAAAAAAGTATGAAACCTGAATCTTACTGGTTAAAAAGCATACTAGAATTTAAGCCTATTAGGAAAAAAGGCATTTTGTAAGTATGTGAAGGATTATAAATTGCGTAGTGGCTCAGATTAATAAATCTTTCTTCTGTTGTTCAAGATGTTCATAAATCGAAGCTCACTGAGCTAGAAGCTGTTGCATAAAATATTTTTTAGAAAGATTTCTGTAATAAAGAATATGATCTGCCTTAGGAATTTTAAACCTCCAGCAAAGCTCTCACAGAGGACTTCAGCAAAGCAATAATGTTACAGCTCAAATGTAGCTTCAGTATTTATTTGGATTACAGAAAGAACAGCTAATCTTCTCTAATTTGCAATACCCCAAGTAATCGATGAAAAGAGCAAGCATGACAAAGACACCTATTGCAACCAAAGCGAACGTGGTGAGTATCCTAGACACTGCCTGTATGATCAAATACAAGGGTTTCACTTTACACTACTGACAATTTTACTAGCTGACTGGTTGAAAAAGCCCAACTGTACTTAAGTCTTGACAGACCAGTGGATGGTGGTTGAAATCACCACTCAGGGTTTTCCTGAAAGCTTTCAGCAACATGGCTAAAACCCACAGAGTTTATTTAGCCACCCATTACGACTTTTTAAAAATATGTTACATGGTACTTTGGAGTGCTCAGTCTTCTGAGACTTAATCTGATATCCTTCTCTACTCTTATGCATTCTCCTATGAACCATTCAGTTTTAGCAACTAGCGGCAGAGGCTGCTAATTTGGTCTCTAAATAACACAAGTGCCAAAAAGAACAAACGAGTAAACAAATGCCACCAAGAAAGTCTGCAGCTGCAGCAGTATCTTAAAATACATTAGACTTTGTGAACTCTGTCCCACTGCCATTCAGTGAAATTCAGTCAAAAAAACGTCTGGGGAGTCAGACTAACAGTTGGTACCACCAGTGAAAGATAAGCAAGGCCAGACTTCTGATCTGCAGCACCCCAAGGCGCCAACAAACGGCACACTGCTTCTGCCTCCAAATCCATAGTGAAGGTCTGAATGAATATCAAGATAGCCAACGAGCTGCCAGTCTCTGCAGGGCTCAGCCAAGCAGCCACTGCTCATGCTTCAGGCCAGGCTGCAAAACTAGGAGAAGAAGGAAACCAGCTGGAGCAATCACACTGCAGGTGGTGAAGCAAGGGCAAGAATGACAGGCCAGAATGCTGAAATCCTGAGGCAATTTCTGTGAAGGCAACAACAGTCACAAAATATTGCCTAAGGTGCCTGTTAACCCTTTAACACACAATGATTCTGTAGAATCCTCCAGTACCCTGTAGCTGCAGCATTGGCCACTGCAGAATAAGGGCTAAGACATTACAGGGTTATAATTGGTTTAACAACCTTTTCAGCAGTTGACAGGCAATTAAGTCTTCAGTTTAGCTCTAAAATATTTACTCTCACTCTCTAACTGCATATAGACATATCTCTGAGCACATCACAATTCCAGTTCCAACTAGTAATGCCCCCTTTAGGACTTCTAAGCAACTTTCACACAGGTGATGTAGAAGATGCATGGATTATTTTAGGCTTTTCATACAACTAAATGTTGTATGACATTATCAAAAATGTTTCAAGCAATATGCATTTTCCCCAAGAATGCTGTAGCATAGTGTACTTTTACCCACATTTTGAAACACAGCTTTATAAATTTTGTTTTTTAACCAGTCAATGTAATCCAATTCCCCTTGTTCAATAGGTCATTTCATCAGCATAAAAGACACAGAAACTACTTTGCTTTTAGACAACCCAACAGAAACAAACATGCATATATAATGACTAATCCATTACATGTTCTTTACACAGGTTCCTATCATGCAATAGGAGTGAAAAGTTACTTCAAGGAAAATTTTGTGTTGAGAATGATCAGTTGATTAGGTACAGGGCAAAAAAATATACATAGAGGTTGTCAACACTACTGTCATGTACAGAAAGGAAAATTAAGAGTCATTTGTTATTCTCAGTTGGAGAGGTCACTAATGTTATCTTGCACATGATGATTTGATGCACTACATATGATTAATGCTTATTTAAAGGACACTGCCAAGGTCTCCAGGTCAAACTATGACTTTTTCTTTTCTTCAGATATCCATAAGCAAAATATCAATAATTCTGTAAGTGCTTTCATTCCTCTTGAAACTATTTTAATACTATCGGCTACTATTAAAACAAGAAGTCCAACAGTAGAAGGTGGCCAAATAGCAAGAAAAAAAATTCATCAAGGAGGCAAATGCTTCAGAATCGTATTTGTATTGTATTACTTTAAATGGGTCCTCCAGCTGTGACTATCACATTCTAACACTTTCCATTCTAACTGCACAGGTTTTCACAACCTCACATCTTAATGCTCTGCGATAAAATTCCATACGCTTGGATACAAAGTTCTCCTCAAAGTCACTTTAAGATGCTTCAAAATTTTAAAGACAAATGCAAAGTGAACGTATTTGCTTTTTTCTAAGAACTGAAAAGCAAAGTTCTCAAAAATCACTAAGATGCTGTGTTTTTACACAATGTGAACAAATTATATTCCTTAATGAGTTCTTACACCTCTAGCTAGAGCTTTAGTTCTCTTCACCTCCAAGATGGATTAGGGATCCTAAATCCTTCAGTTTATGGAGAGAATCTATTTTTGTCATTTAATTTTTCATATATTTTTAAAATCTAAGTTTAAGTATTAGAAAATACGCAGTAAAAGTGTTATTAAAAAAAAAAGGAAGGGCCAAACTTCTGTGACTGCCTGGCTATTCACAAATTTTTGGGAAATGAACTGTTATCTGAATCATACTTGGAAATCTCCAGTTGATATCAATATAGAGGCATATAATTTTCTGTCCATGGATATGGAAACGGCTATTTACTATCTAGGCCAAGATGACCTTCAAATGAGAAATAAGCACTATCAATTATTTTTTTTTAAACAAAACATTCTTAGTAATAACATTAAATTTGTTTTTCAAAAACTTTAGAGGACTGCAAAATTTCTTTTGAAAAGAATTTTTCACCCATAACTTTCCAGCAGCTCTAAGAGGAAGAGACTTTTATATATCACCATTACACAGCACTTGCTTCAGATTTAAAAATGCAACTCTCTGGTTATATTTTTCCCTTTCTGGCTGTACTTCCAAATGTTTAGTAACAGACTCATTTCTATATTGTCCATGTATTATTCTGCTTTTCCACAGGGTAGCAGTGTGCTTCAGAACAAGGCCACCACTGTGGGAATATGAATGAGTACACAAAATCCCTGCAGAAAGCAGCTGTTCCCTCTTGTACATATGCAAATGTAAGAATGCTAAATAATGAGCGCAGCTTTATTTCACAAAGGCAGAGAACAACAGAGCCAAAGTGGACTACAACAAAGTTTTTGTAGGAAGCAGTGAACTGAAGTCTACAAAAAAGGGTATGAATTCTTCTTAATATTCTCAGTCGTGAGAATCATGGTTCTGAGGGAAATTCTGATTAATTTTTGCTAAATTAATCCCCAAAATAATTTTTAAAACCCTAAAGACAAAGACATAGATGCATCTTTTTTAAGGCACTAAATTTATTCAAAAAATTATCATGTAATTAAGACAGAAGTCTGGACATTTTTTTTTCCCCCAATACTATCAGTCTTACATATGACCTTGGACAAGTCATTGAATCTAACTCAGTTTTCTTGTCCATAAAACGGAGATAATACCTCTGCCCAGGGCTACTGGGAAGCTAAATTCATCGTCCATAAACGTGATTTGAAATAGCATGGTGAAAGGGCTTTATCAGTGTTACATACTGCTGCATTTTTCATTGCTTTTAATAAGCCTAATGAAACCATGTAAATTTTGAATGACAACATTAAGCAGATTTTCAGGCCAGCTCTTGCTAGAAGTAAAAGGCATTACAGATTTCTTGAGATGACCCCGATTTGAGCTCTGACAACTAATGGCTGAGTCAGAACATTGCTATGTGAAGTACTGTGAAGAGTCTTCCAGATGTCAGTTGTTCTAACAGGGGACCATTTATTCAATACTGGAGAGAGCAGTTGCATCAGTGATAGAGTAGGAAGAAGAAATGCTAGAAAAGAAGAAATCGTTCACATTTGCTTGTTGTGAACAAACACTCACTAAAATCTTTCAAAGCTTGTGACTGGCATTCACAAGAGAAGTTTAGTACAAACCGTGCCTCTCACAACAGCAAGCGCACAGACAACAACTAATTTATCAAACCAAAAATATACAAGCCACAGACTAAACTGCAGTTTTCTGCACTGATCAGCTACAATCCCGTACCATAAAAAGCTGCCACCATAACACCAGGGTTTGGGATTTTTTTTTTTTTTTTTTTTTTTTTTTTTGTAATAATACACATGCCTTGAATTCACAATCCATAAAGAAAATCCTTTGACAATATGTCTTTTGCAACAATATTGAGTGTCACACCTCTATCTCACCTAACTGATATGTGCTTCGGGCCACCACAGCTGCTGCACTTTCAAACAAAGACAAACTGATCTCAGCTTGTAACTTGCATAATTCAGCAGCATAAAGTTATACATAAGATACTGTTTTAGTTTGCACAGTCTTCCTGATATGCTCTACAAATAAGATGTTACATACATTTTTAAGAAAAAGAGAGAAGTCTAGACCAAAATTATTTACCTACTACCCTCAAGTGTCATCTACAGAGAACATTCTTGTCACCTAACAAGTCTGTGAGCAATAAAAGACTAAACTTTACAATTCAGAATCTTCTGCACTATTTTTTTAGAGGATTTATTCAACAAAATAACTTTGAAGAAAAAATAATTATATTTATATATATTACATATATAATATATATTTTTTTCCACATTTTAGTGGCATATATATAGTCTTTTTTTTTTTTTTTTTTTTACTCTATTTTTAGTGGCATTGAGCTTCCTGTTTGTACTGATCTTTAGTAGATTTAACAGGTCTACTACTTTGGGCAGTGGTCTATAATTTTTGCCATCATCTACCACCTTACTGCTTTTGGTGCTAAGCTATTAGACTTCTACACATACACCAGGTTAAACTGCCAGCTGCCTTAAGCTGCCAACCTAACAGCTTGCAAAAATCAGCTCTATACCACACATACAGTAACGACATTATCAATGTTGTGTCACGCTTGCTGCATGTGCCATAGAGTAAACTGAGTATAGGACCTGTCTGAAGGCCTGCTTTCATGACCAAGTATCCCAAGAACATCAGACTGCTGAAGCATTAAAAACTACAACACAAAAAGCAGAGTTTCTTCTGCAAAAGAATGCCTTAAGAACAGCATGAAATAATTAAAGCATGTGAAAACAAGTGTACTCCCAGACATTTCAGCAGTGGGTTCTCTTAAATATTGCAGGGTTTTGGTTTTTTTTTTCTCCCATGTTTCTGTGGCTAACTTTCTAAGGCAACTAATTCAAAGTTTTCCTCTTGTCTGGAAATGACACATGTGGAAGTATAACAATGTGCCAAGGAGTCATTTTTTCCCCCCTCCTTGAGACATGAGAAAATCTCCGATCAGCAGTGCGAACAGCTTTGTGGGGCTTTCCTTAGTTCACCTGACTTCCAGCACCCATTTCTCCTCATTTCCTAATCCTGTTCTAACCTTCAAGGTGGGAAATAGCAGTAAGCTGCAATGGCAGGTTGTGAGAGCAGATACGGGGCACAGGGAATGGGCCTCAAGTCCAAAGCTAGGAGCTGGGCCTGGCAGTACTATAAACCAGTATACATTGACCACAGAAAGTATCATCAAGCCTAGCAGGGGTATATGAGAGAACTAGAAAGATCTCTATCAAAGGTAAAGCACGTGAAACATATTTATGGTATAAATACAATTTCACAGAGGAATTGTATCTTCCAATCTTAAATCCAAATGGCTAGTGTGCAGCCTTCCAGCCAGAAAACATTTCCTTTTTAAACCACAGCTTCAAAGACACCAAGCCTGGGACACTTGTTAGAGCCTGACTTGACCATTTCATTGCCCACAACCACACCTGAATATCAATCAACACCACATCAAGAGTGGGCTGTTTAGACCGTCCTCTCTCTCACCTTAGGGAGAACCTGAAGTATATTCTTGATAGGTATTTCCCCCCTGTGATGGGAGTGGAGATGGAGGGTCCTCCAGACACAGCTGTAAAAGCGATGAATCTCTCTACTCTGCCTTAGAGAGACACTGTCAGCTTCTCCCATCATCGCTTAGATTTGCTAAACAGATCTCTAAGGAAAGTGCAGTAAACTTCTTGCACAGAAGCTGGAAGAAAAACATGCTTGCAGGAAACTACCTTTCCCACCCCACTTCTTTCTATTCCAGCCTTTCCCTTTTCTGACACCAGTGTCTATCTCCAGGAAGACCCTTTCTTCTGCACCAAGTCTTACAGTCTTACTCCCTCAGAGCCTTTCCTATGTCCAGTAATGTCCTCCAGGCTGCTTCCTGCTTCTAAATTCCCATCATTTCCCCTTCTTCTTTATCCCCTCCTTCTCCATATTTTCAGTCCCAGCTCCCTGAAAACCTGCTCTACTTAATGGCCTCCTTCATTTATGAAGGACTGAACTCCCTCCATTACCCACATCACATTGTACACGCACTTTACTCACTGGCACCTCTCCACATCAGGATGATTCTTAGCCAAGTGAGCTCTTTATTCCTACATATCCCCACTCTCCTGCCACAGTTGTAACTGGGTGAGCATGCCACCTCCACTGGGCACAGGTCCTGTTGCCAGCTAGACTCACAGAAATAGAATCCCCAAGCCATCTGCCCACGAGGGATGAGGCAAAGGGATTGCACAGGTGTCAGGGACTGAGCTGTAAGACAGGTCAGCTGTTTTGGGGAAAACTGCATCCAGCCTGTCAATCAGCAATCACCTCTTCCCTAGGTTAAGACATTCCAGACAGTGAGGTAAAGGTGAAGACATTTGCTGGCTTTACCCTCTCCTTTCAGCATTCTCTTTGATCAGCTTTGAACATCTTATTAGATGTGAACAGAAAGTATCTTATTACTTTTCTATTTTTAATATCCCTTTCTCCATTGTGGCCCTAGTCTTCAGTTATTATACTCTACCACAGGTACAGTCTTCTAGCATTTAAAATTTAAGAAATGCTTTCAGTCCCAAACCATATCAGCAATTAAAAAGAACTAGCAGCATCCCAGCAGGAGCCAGCATGAGAGGCACTGCATGCCAACCAACTAGAAAAAAATATAAATCAATCAGAAAACCAGGCCTGAGAAAGACCTCAAGAAGGTTTTTTCTTCACATACTTCCTCTTATTCCCAATTGAGGGTTAGATTTACCTAAAGTAAGTGTCTGCCACAGGTTTGATAACTGCTTCATGGACAGCACAGCTACCTATGCAGAAGTAATAAACTACGAAGTATGGTGTGGTAACCTTATCGGTTACCCTCTTGCAATTCTGAATCAAAGCTTGGATACAACTGGACTAGCACACAATGCCAGACAGACACAAGCTCTGTCCTCAAAAGCCATACCTCCAAGGCTGCGCACCTACCATGCCCATGCTCACTGGTCCCACTTCCCAGAACGGCTGTTTAGCCCAGAGGCACTGCTGCAATGATAGCACTCCACTATTTCTCATTCCAAGACTAATATTATAAGCGCTGCTATACAAGTAGCTCAGGCACCATGCTGGATTGTATACCCCTGCCTTCTTTTATTTGCAAGAGTACATACCACAACAGGACCCTATTTTTGTTTGCAACCTTTGAGCACCTGAGGAATGACAATGGTAAAAACAAGAAGCCGTGTACATGACAGAGCTTGTATCAACAGATTTGGAAAGCTCCATATAGAACAGACACTCCTTTGAACATATATTCTCTTGCCACAGTTATTGTCAAAACCCTTGGGACCAATACTGGTACGTATTTCATAACTAAGAGGCCTTCAGACAGCTATAACCAACTTCCACATTTATTTATTCTAATATCATCTGCTGCATTCATAGCATATATTTTATTAGCATGCCTCCATGAAACAGTCCACCGTACAAAACCATGGCTGAAACAGAGCAAAAGCCATTGCAATAAATGTAATTAGTACTGTAGCAATACCATATGTACTAACTGTACTTCACTATGAAAGCTTACACTGATCGCTGCAACATAAAAATGTCCATTAAAATAATGCTAATTGTATTTATTAGTACTGTATTTTGTAAGATGTTAACTACAGCCATTGCCTATGCTCTGTTAGCATAAAAACAGGGCATATCCAATTCTGCAGAAATTCTCACCATTCAGCACTGTCCAAATCAAAGCAGGAAGTTTAAAAATAAAATCTCAGTCCTTTTAAAATGCATGCACTCATAGTAGCCACCATATCCCCCAAGTGCAAGAGCAGGTAAGAGTTTGACGCACAAAAATAATGACAATCTTTTTCCTCTACTTTCTCCCAAGACAAGCAATTTTAAATTGCAAAGTAATTTTTAAAAAATAATTTTCTTTACTGAATACTTGGTGTTAAACTCAGATCAATATAGACTAAGGCATACACTTCAAATTAAAAATACAGGGCAGACTTCGACAGTTGCAGCTCTCAAATGCATACACCTAACTTATTCTGAACTGTTTATTAGCAGGATGGCAGAAAATGACACAACTATTTGCCCAGCAAATTCAGGGCCACACTGCCAGTATTTTCTAATGAAACCTTAACTAAATCAATTTAAGTCTTGAAAGACCTGTTCTGTTTTATAGTACATTTGGATTAAACATGCAGCCAATACATAATTTCCTATGGGTTTTGGAATCATAAATGCAAAGCTTCATCCAGCAGTCTGTTTTACATGATACGTTTACCGTTCTTTCATTCCAGGAACATGCAGAAGACTGCAGAACCTGAAAAACTTTGCTCTTACTTTTAAAAGGTGAATAATCACACTAAGCATGACAAGATGATTACAGTGCTAACCATGGAATCTGATTTATCTTTTAAAAGATCAGTTTAAATCATCAGAAGCCACATTTGGTTTTATTGGAGGTTCATCATATTGAAAGCTTTTTGAAGAAAGCAACAAAACCAGTTTTGTTTTAATGTTAAAAAGGGTCAGACTAATAGACATGAATTATTTTATGGCCTCAGTGCACCGAACACCTGTGTGCAGCTTTCAGTGAAGTGGCTGAATTACAGATAGTTTTGGTTTTGAAAAGGCAATGCAGTTTAATATAAAGATGTAAATGACTTGTCAGACATACTTAGCACAATGAAACTTGTGTCTGTGGAAATATAGAGGTGTTAACATTGTCATTAGCCAAAAGGTAGACCAAAAATGCAGATTCCTGAATGCCATCTCAGCAGTTCCCAACATCTTCCCAATATACTGACAGAGATATTACATGTAACTGCACCATACACTTTTGGCAATGAAGTCAATTTCTAGCCTGATGTGTTAATCACATCAATTATGCTGTGATTTTATGACACAGTTCAAAGAGGACTTGGGATAATGCATATTTATTTGTGGAATGAACCAGCACACCTGACAAACAGAGACAAAAGCCAAACAAACCAGAAATTTAAAAGCAATTAGAGATTTAGGTATTATTCTTCAATTAATACTTCAGTTTCACCTCAAGAGCAAGTGAACAACCTCCATTAGAATCAGCAGAAGTTAAAACTGGGCAAGGACTGAACATTTTCCTTAAGTCTACACCATTCGCTGACTTGGGTGGGTTTTATGTTCCCCCCCCCAATCTTTTCCAAAGGACACCACAGGGACACAAGATGCAGCTTTAGCATTATGGCTTTACAGATTCAGTCATGTTGGAATTGCCATACTCTTGAATTGCTCTTCCTATATTAGACATTTTTAGTGTTTATTTCCTGGTCTTAATGGACTCACAAGGATCTCATCTCTGGAACCTCTAATGATTCCCGCCCTTTAACCAATCACTGACTCTACAGCCTTACTTATATATACTGAACCGCTGTATCAAACATGGAATGGAACTCTATCAAGGAGTCAGATTTTAACCACCAATTTTCTGAAAGCTGCAAGGGTCCTTGTTTCAGAAACCTCAGCCAAACTCAGTCAGTACACACTTCCATTCTTTCAACAATCAGCTTATCTGACTGGAAGAAGCAGAATGCATAGAAACTTTGCTGTTATTCGTAAAGAGACACTGAAGTAGGAAACACATCATTAACTCTGCAGAAAAAATTCCTAGCCTTAATCAACTCCTTTAATTTCTCATACAGATTTCTGTGTTGTTCTTTACTGAACTATGGAAATAAAAAATTCAAGTTGGTATAGCAGAGTAGTCTAGCACATATAGAATACATTGAATTTGAATTACTGCAGGCATTTACAAATGCTTCTTTAAAACAATTACAGAACCTCTCACCTTTGTGTAAGATGTTATTTCTACCAACAGATGTGTGGAAGAATACAACATGAAATTAATTCAATGTAACAGAATGTAGTAAGAAATCAAGACAGGACTTGTGTATACCAGTATTAAAAGCCTGATTACTCATTCCTCACATCAAAATCTGAAAATTAAGGGCCACTCATAATGCAGACTAATTACAAGAGCATATGCAAAAAGATTATTACAGAGGTCTTACATCTCTGTATTCCAGAATCATGCATCTATCTCATGCCAATATTTTGATATTTTTGAAAAATCAGTTTTCAGAGAACTGCTTTCAGGTTCTTTAGCCACTTTCTGCTTTTAAGCACTGAAAACTCCCACCCTATATCATGATCATTACGTAGATAACTAGAACCTAGACCTCAACTGTTTTTTTTTTTTTAAGTGGAAGCTGAGGATCTCTCATATTCATAGGACTCCAAGAACTGAGTAAGATGCAAAAAAAAATCATGCTATCATAAGATGAACACTTCAACTGGTAACTTAAAAAGCGCACTTCTAATTTTCTAATCAAGCACACAAGTTAAATCAGTATTTTTAAAAACACTTTTGAGGTGTGACAGAGAAAAATGCAAGAAAAGAGGGTTAATAAGATATCTTTGTCTCAAAGTTAGGTTTCCACATGACCTGAATTCAACTTAATAAACTTCAATGAATGCTAATCAGCTGCTTACCTTCAAGGTAAATAATGAAAAAAATTGACAGACCTTTAAGGATACAGCAAAGATTATTTTTTTTAAATGTACAGTCATACCAGAAAACATTATTCACATAATCGTTTGTCTATCCATGCCTATGTAGTCTGATCCAATTTCAAATGGAAATCTCAGTTTTAAAAATAGAAAACAGATTTACATTATTATTATTATTAGTCATCTTTTTTTCTTTAAGCATCCACTCTATTTCCAAGCTTTTTCATTTTCTCAGCAAAATAATAACCCTTGGACCTTGTAGGCAGCCAAATATCAGGCCTTAACCATCTGTCAACTGGCTTAGATTCAGCAAGCATACTCCCGTAGTTTTAGTTCTAATTGTGTTTAATGCCGCACTAATTATTTCAATGGGGAATAATTTTGTACAGTCAAAGCTGACTCATTTTATAAACTGGAAGCTCCTCAGCTATAAATTGGCAGGTCTCATCCTTCATTTCTCCTAAGCGTTGTGCCAAAGGGGAATAAGTATATGGTTGCTCTGTGACCAAATGTCATGTGCTGGGCAGAAACATTGATCCTGGCTATTAATCACTCTGCAAGCCCTCCCAGTAATCAAAGGGCACAGCTGCAATGATATACGACCAGTGTCAGCACAGAAAGCCCTTTACAAGACTGCATGCCTACCAGCTGATGGCCAGTATGTAGTACAGCATGCACACTAGCCAGCCCGAAATGCCCAGGCCAATTAATCATCACCTCTAACTGTTCATACTATCATTAAACACCTTTATTGGCTGAATTATCTGAGGATTCTTACCCCCTAATTACTTAGGTCTGGAAGCTAGGAACCTTCTCACCTGGATACAAAAAGCTGCCTATTACCTGCTCTAAACCAGCATGCCCTTTCATTCCCTCCTCTGTAAGAGTTTGCTGACCCAGCAGTGAACCTGTGACTAGGAGAAAATTGGATACTGTTGTGACTGATCTTGGTGTGGTTCATATCAATTTGTTGAGAGGACTAAATAATATCAGAACTGTCAAAATCATTAGGTTGGCCTTAAAAGTCTCAGGTTTGGATTTACACCCTCAGAACTGTGATAGCATGTTACAAGTTTTATATTACTTTTTTTAAGAGACCAAGAACGTTTTACTGCAGAAAACAAGTTTTTGTTAATCTAAAAACTAGGTTTTTCCTTCTCTTACACAGGGGACATTCTGATACTATTATTTCCTAGCCAGTACAGAAGACTACTCACTGACCTTTCACTGACAGTAGACTTATTAAAATTCTGCCTTTGTTTCTGGTATTACAGCTACCCAAATGCACACAAATTCCAAGGAATCCAACAAAAATTTTAGTCTAAGTCTAAAGAATCACCTAAACTCAAGAAAAAATTACAAACAACTGCCCTTCCTAACAAAATTCTCCTAAAGTTCTTACAGTCTCTCCATATTCACCAGAAAGTTGGTCACCCCATTACAGTATGTGAAAAAGCATCACAAATTTCAGCATGTAATGAAGGGCTAGGGAATAGGTCACCCCACCCCTGCCCCAGTCCCTTCTTTATTCTTGAGGCAGTAAACAAAACCAAGTACATGAATTAGAATTACAGACCCACCACTAAAGACCAGGCATCTAAAAATACCCCTGAAGGAAAATATATATTTACTAAGCTAAGGAAAAAATTCATTTCGGTTGGTTTTTTTACATTCTGTGAATGTATGATATTCCTAGGGAAATATTACCAAGGTTTTTTTTTTCCCCAATATGAAGAAGTATTTTAATAGGCAGATGTTCAGTCAGCTCCCAGTAAAGCTAATGGTAAAGATCAGGAGTGCTGAATGCCATTTGCATTGTATAGAACAAGGAGACAGTCAGTGAAACTGAAAAGCAACAAATCTGATACTGGTAAGCAGGAGAGAGACACACTTGAAAAAGCAATCTATCCACCGAACTTACCATTTGAGAGCCAGGGTTAGCAAGGTTGAAAAAAGAAATAATTATGGCTACAGAGTAATAGCTAATAGGAAACAGAACAAAAAGCAGTAGGAGATATAAATATTTTTGAATCAAAGCATAAGCAATTCACTGGTGTGGCCTAAGAAGCAACTTCAGTTCTGGAGGTTCCTCAGTACTCTGTTTACAGCCTCACATTTCTGAAGCTTTTGACAGGGATTACAGTCAACTCCAGAAATTTAAGAGTAGCAAAGCAGAGCGGTCTTCCTGATCTGGTACCTCTCTGTGGAAAACTGACACTAGCTACAAGAGGAGCAGAAACAGACACTAAATATTTATTCTGATAAAAAGTTCACATGGCATTTCTAGCATAGTTCAACTTACACAAACTGCAATTAAAATACCACAAGAATAAACAAACCAGTCTCTCTCTGAGCTTAGTAGGCAGTGTTAGAAGAAAAACAAACATAAAATCTGCAGTCATAGGTTTTACGCATGCTGCCAAAATGTCTTCTTTAACAGTTGAGACCAAGTGAAAATGTGAACAAAAAAAGCGAGCAAATTAAAAACAAGGTTAAAATGCCCCTTGCTCAGAATTACTATGCTTTTCAGTATAGAGCAATATAGAAGGGAAAAAAAGTAACAGCCACAGTAACAAAGTTCGTGCTGAGAAAACAACTTATTAGAACCCAACCAATCCAGTGGTAGTCTTGAAATGCATTTTTAAAGTATTTCAACAGCAGAGAAAGATGGCAATATAGAGACTTACTAGTTTCATATTAAAACATGAGAAACACCTCTTTTTTCATTTTAAAGGCAAAACCAGCCTGAGAGGCAAAATTTTCTGAAAATTTTGTAGCATTCTCAATACTACACTTCTCCAAGCCAGAAACTGCATATATAAAAATTTGGGGTTGGAAATACACTTTTCTTCCTGCTTTGAAGTATTTAAGATTAAATGACTGATAGTTTAAAAACATAAGTGCAATAATTATAGCCAAAAAATATACAACACATTTTCAAGCATTTTATTTTCTAATTAAATCAGTAGCTCATTCATACACGTAGGTTTTATTTTTCAGTGCTCTGAATGCCTACTCAATTAAAAATTCCCAGTATCCCTGACAAACTGACTTTTTTCATTGGACTTACCAGTTTCTCAGTCATGTAAAAGGAAGATGGTCATTATTTTTGTTTTCCTACATGCAATGCATTACCTTAAACAAAAATAAAAAAGGTTGCATTTATCCCCAAAACTTAACTCCCGTTTGAACAAGTAAATATTACTGATTTTAGAAATATAAATGTAAAAACTGTATCTTAGTATCAGTGAAATGTAAGAGTTCAATACATTAATATTTATAAAGCACTGCATGAATGCAAGTTAAATTAATTCTTTAAGTCAAAAAAAGACGGTACCCATTTGCATTTCAACAAGTGAAACTTTTCCATCCATTTGACAGAGACAAGACTATAAAAGGTCTCAAATTTCTCCAATAAAAGTGGAAATTACATCTCAATATTTCGTCAGAGATTAAAAACAGAATTTTAGATGAATTATCTGATACAAAGATGGAACTGAGGGTGCTGCTTCAAGATCTACAGAAGTACAGCACTTTAAGACAATTAAATGATTTCCCTGCAGGCAATGTCTTTTCAATCCAAGCTAATGACATCATTTAAGGAGGATGGTCCATTTAACTGAAAGGATCTTTTACAAGGCAGACAGACAGAAGGCAATCCGGGAATGTTTTCAAGAACTTCCCATATTTCAGGATTATAATGGCGAAATGCCTACATCAAAATCTTAAACTCAAGCATTAATCAACAAAATGAAAGACTAATTTTATAAGAAAAATGTAATAAAACTCATTTTAAGAAGTTTTCCCTTCATTATTTTTTCCTTTAAAGGAACCAATTCTCTCCTAATGGTAATTACGCTGCTTTGGAGTAATGATAATGCTCAGGCAGCTCAGTTTTAGGCTGCTGTTTTTAAAGTGAAGCCAAATCACTTCAATCACTTGCAAGTTGAGAAGTAACTTTCATAAACTTTTCCACCAGTTCATGTAAGTTAGCTCTGATCTTTCAGATAGAAAGCATTGTACTATTCCCTCCAGAACGCACTTTACTACATTTGGTATGGTCTATATACCAGCCTTTAAATTGCACCACCACTTTTTTCATAAAAGAAAAAAAAGCAACGCCCTCAAATGAACCACTAAGGGAAAACTCACAGCTTTAGTGTCTGTATCAGTAGTTTAATGCACGACTATAACTCCTGGGGAGGGGTGGGAGGTGTTGGGGTCCTATACCTTGTATTATCGAAATGATTTTGGAAAAAATCAGAGCAGAATATGCTATTTTTTAAACAGTTGAAGGAACACCAACATTTTCATATTAAAATAATATTATTAAATGCAAGACATTATATAGAACTACAAGCACCTCTTGTACTTCAGAAGGCGGCATCAGTTTAAACCCAACCAAAGAGTCTTTTTACCATTTACAATAACACTCAAAGCCATGGAAGTTGTATACACGTTAGGATGACATCTGTTAATAAATGATGTGGTTCTGAGGACAGAAAAAAAAAAGTTTACCCTATGTCCCTTTAATACCCATTTCAAATTGTCAAAAACTTCAGAAAGCTGGAAAGCGTGAGACATAATGGAGAGATCTTACCATGTAAGCAGGAGCTAGAAAATGTAGAACTAGTCTTGGCTCTTACCCAGATTCCTTTTGCAATCTTGGACAAGTCAGAGCTACTTTGCCTCCACTGCTCTTCTTCATAACAGAGAAGCAGTATTCACATCTTTCTGGAAATGCTGTGAAATGTTGTTGGTTTCATTAAAAAAAAAAAAAATTTACAAGGGAAAACATTTCATTTTCGGGCCTGCTGTGCCACTTTACTGATTCTCCCTCGCTGTACCCACACACGCACACTTTTTCAAAGTAATGTAAGCAGTTGGAGGGAGGGAGAGAGAAGGGGCGGAGGGAAGGTTACAGCATGTATAAGACTGGGATGTCACATATGTACTGATTCATGCATTTCACAGAAAACTGCATACTTTCTTCTGTGACAGCTACAGCATACATCAGACTGACAGCAAAAAAGTGAGGAAGAGACCATGAAAGTGGATCTTCAGAGTAAACAGTAAGATGACTCCGATTATCTAGATGAAATTATTTTCCAAGAAAAACAATTTTTGATCATAATAATGTTGACTTCTCCTCCCCTCCTTCTTAAATGTAAAATCAGATCAGGTACAAATGCTGTTACCTAACACATACAAATAGCTCATTGAAAATGGTGGTAGTTCAGGATATACACCAACATCAAGGCCAAAACTTGCCCTCAGTTTGAACATGCACTTTTTCAACTCAAACTCAACTTACCACTCAAAAAACAAAATATCAACTGTAAAAATTAAGTGGTTTTAGTTTAAGGACTTAACTGCACTTTTGTCACTCTACCTCTTTCCCCACATCAAGAACGTGGATATCCTGCAGTGGTGAACAAGTAGCACAACAAAAAAATGCTACTGAAGCCTGAATATAGTAATATGTAAATAATAACAAGTAAGTGGCAATGCACAGAACAATCTTACTGTATTCCTAACCACCTGGGCTTCTTAATTGACAGCTATGTTTCTAGTAAAGGAGGAAAAGATTTCTATGGACTTCAACTGACACAGCAGATTTAATTCCAGTCCCTGCTACACACCATCTGTATGCCCTAGATCCTCCACTAGTGTATCTGCATATCTGTTTCCAAACCTTTCTCCTGCTTTTTTTTTTTATCCCGATTAGTTTCTCTGAGGCATAGACTCATTCAAATTAAGGGCACATACATACAGTGGAGGATTCTAAAACTGCCTTGATCCCATGAAAATAAGATGACACATGAAAAATACATTACACATTTATTGGCACTTAGCCAATTTTCATAGCTTTTTTTTTCATTTTTTTCACCCCAAAAGCTAAATCACAGCTTCAGTTTGTACATAAACTGAACTCTCATAAGCAGCCAATGAATCTGACTAGCAACAAAACCATATCAAAATAAAAATCTAATAATCATAAAGGTTCCTTTTTATATTGGTTCCCACAAGAGTATTTGTATCTAACAAGTTATGCTAATGCACTGTCAGACTTCCTCACATAAGCTTACGATCCTCTAAAAAGAATAGACAATATATTCTTGAAGAACACTTGACAAAATCATGCTAGAGAACTCTACATAGAAGCCAGTCATTGACATAGAAGTAATACAGGACAAGACTCCAGGACTAACTTCTTCATTATTTATACCAGTATGTATCTTTACATCACTACTAAAGCCCATTTCTGTGCAAGATTGGATGCATAAAGTGTATATTGATTGAATAAAATTACTAATCACTGTTCTACTTGTTCTTATTTCATGAACATAATTTTATTCAATAATGTACGTATTAGCCAATAAAACACACCGGCAACAGATGTTAGTTCTGGGTAGGGAGGGAGATAACAACACACGAAGATAACTTTATTCAAAATATTTACAAATCACTGGTATATTTCTTAGAACAATCTTACAGATGAAGAAACTAACATGAAAAAGCCATCAGAGATAGACAACTAACCCTCAGTCCCAAAGGATCCATGAAGAACTACAGGAGGATCATCAATATAAGTATCAAACCAAAAGGACAAATTATGGCCTCATCTATACAGCACTAGGAACCAGAATAACTAGTTATGTTATAACCACTCTCGTTTATTATAACGTTACTTTAGAATAGCATTGTTCTAACTGTTAAAAGGCAGGGGGAATTCAAACACCCTAAACCATTCCAGTTCTCAATGACTATTTCTCATTTTTACAGTGTTTATTGTTGTTTTAGCTTGTTTAGTTTCACACACAATTTTTGGGTTTTTAAACATTTTGACTCAGTAGATTTGATTTTTGTACAGTATTTTCACCTTCTTGTTTTGTATTTGTGATGTTCTTCATTGAAGGCTATTTTTATTTGAAGACCTGAATCGTCACTCACTGCAGATACAGTGAAGAAATTCTCTACCTGAGATTCCTGAGAAGACACTCATCATAGAACTTGGAAAAGGAGAAGTCAGTTGAAAAAAAGAACGGCCTACATATTTAATTAAGGTTCAGACATTCAAGGCCCTTTCCAAAACATAACAAGCAACTATTTGGTACCAACCCAGTACAGTATGAATGAATACACCTCATCATTATTCCCTAAAAAGGAAAACAACTAAACAAAAACCTCCCTCAAAATGTCTGTTTCCAAAGGACAAAGGCAATTAACGGCGGGGAAGGGGGGAATAATCCAATGACAGTGTGTTAGAGTGGCAAGGGAATTTAAAGATGCCATATGCATTAAGTTACATTTCCTAAATTAGGGCTTAAAGACAACAAGAAATGTAGATTCCTCAGACCTGTTCAAAGTTAAATTTACTCCAGGTTGAAAACATCCTGGGAGCACAACAACAAAGCTGGATTAACTCCCCTTCTCATATGTATGTGTAAAAGTAGAAATCCTCGTAAATTCTATCTTGGAAAAGGAAAATACAATGCCACTAACATAAACATGGTAGTGGCTTAGTTGTGGCACACAGTCTACACGAAAATAGGCATAGCCATGCTGCCTTCAGTCTTCATACATTCAGTGTTCTGCACATACTAAAACATTCCTTTATTTCTACCTGTCTTGAGCTATACAACCAAAAATGATCCACAATACTTTTATACCGACTTCTTAACGTAATCCAAGAGATGCTTCTAAAGAACAATAAAAAATAATTAAATAAAATATTCTTTATATGTATTATGGTTATGTTCATACACAAGTCAGTCACCCAATATCTCAATGACTGACAATGAAACTGAAAGCCTAATTAGCAAGATGAGGGGAATAACCCCAGCATTCTGGCCCACCTCCAATATGAATAATTGCATCTACCTCTGCAAAATCCCCCTTGTCATTTCAATTAGGTGAGAAATTCCTCATATCCTGCTCTTAAATTGCTGGGTATTGTTTATAGTGCCATTGTAAAAGCTACTGCATTCCACCCTGAATATAGTTGCATTTTGATAGCTGCCATGTGGCAGTTCCTACATATTTTTACTTTGTTCAAAAAGCCTAATGCTTGCAAAAGGTGCTCTGCTACCAGAAAAACCAAACAAGAAAATCACAACACTAATTCATTGTGCATATATTCCTGAAAGAAGTATAAATCTGTGTAGAACATAGGTAACACCTTAACAGGTATCAAAGTACAAAATAAGTCAATCAGGCATAAGCATCTCTTAGGCAATTCAGCAGCATAACAACAGCCACCTTATCACATTATCACAACTCTGAGCAGCTCAGAAATTAAGCCAAAGCTAACACTTCTCCCTGCTGACTGTGAAATCCTACCAGCACATTTAAACACCCTTCTAAAAATTTATATATACACACACATCAAATTTAACTAGGAAGAGAATGAAGTTAGTCACCAATTAGCCCTTCCACGGCCTCCAAAGCAACAGTTGCACCCAGTTCTACACCTTGCTTCCTGCTCAGCAGCATGCACACCCCAAATACCTGTTGCCCAGAACAGCCACTGATACCCCTTCATCACTTTAATTTTGTCTCACTCACTCATGCCCAAACTTAGCTAAAAAGCCTAAATTTTGGATTATGATTTATTTAAAAGTCTTCATCTGACTACAAAAGAATTCCTACATGTAAGAAGATTTAAAACTTTGGTAGCTATAATGTTGACGTAAAGAGGGACATCTGGGGCTTACTATTGACTCACCATGTCAGAGAGCTTTCTTCCTCTCCTCTTTTGGCTCTGAATTGCCACTGAAATGGTTATTAGTAAGTAAACTTCTGGATGCTTACATTAGCCATGCTAATATGGTCTGCAGTCCTTGGTCTGCAGTCCTTTTATTGTGCGCTCCTGCTTTAACTCTCCCTACCCCTTAAAAGATACAGTTTTAACCGGCTATAAAATCCACTTGTAAAGGTACTCCCTGTTTTTGGTTAAGAAAGCCAAAAGATATATTTTGTTTAGGAAAATATGCAAGCAGGTATCCGCATCAAAGATCCACATTTACACTAACTGTACTTACTATTTCATCTATTTCAGTAACCACATCAGCGATTTATTGCTCTACTATGGCAATATGGAAACTTCCACAATAAAACACAGGCCTGGAGTGAAGAGAGCTGTAAAACCATTAAAAAAAAAAAGTTTGCTTTTTTCTTGCCCTGGCCTCCTAGGACTGTAAATCTCAGGCTTGCTTTTTCCTAAATTGTCTTTTTTCAAGGATTACCAGTGTTATAAATACCTTTGTCTTCTACTGACTAGACACGTTTTCTTCTGTAGACTCACTTCCTGTGGGAAATGTTACATCAAAAACTACACACGCACTATTAGAATTGCTATCACTGCTACACTTCTGTTAAGATATTAAAAAAAGCACTAAGAATAGAACAGCTTTCACTTGAGCATTACCTTCTATAAAAAGGAATATCACTCTTGCATGGGAGATAGTAATACACAAATTTAAATTTATTTCAAAACACAGTAGAAAATAATTTCCATTAAGTAGACCTGCTGAGGAAAAAGCTGCACACACCAATGATTAAGCGTAAGTGTGCATCTGTCCTTCAAATACGCATAGAAGTAATAGCTTAAATGTTGGGAGTTCAAATCATGGGAGTTCAAATCATGGCCAGTCTTGCTGCATATACAAATTTGCATCAGGCAATGCTAAATTAAGAAGCACCTCCGATAAGTTTACAAAAGTCAAAGAAAACATGGGTTGTAAACTCCTCTGCATTGCAAAGATCCCTTTTGTCTGTCAATCAACAGAAAAGTATTATTCCACCATCACAAAAGGCAAACCTTTGGAGGCAGTATAGGTCTGTGTGTTGTGCAAATGTGCAGTTGCTAAGAAGCAAATATGCTTCTCTTCTAATCAAATAGCCCAGCTCAGCAATGCTGCTGGCTTGGGGCAAGAAGCAAATTCCACCAGCCACAAACTTAGAAACAGTCTTGAATTATTTGTTGCTGACCGCTGGCTGAACCCTGTCCTGATGAGCACCATCACCATTAGCCACTTCTCAGTGTATTCCATCAACCAATGGCAATAGCAGCATGCTACAGCTCAGGCTGCAAGGAATTGATCAAACA
This sequence comes from Ibycter americanus, assembly GCA_035590275.1. Classification (NCBI taxonomy): domain Eukaryota; kingdom Metazoa; phylum Chordata; class Aves; order Falconiformes; family Falconidae; genus Ibycter; species Ibycter americanus. The sequence continues at coordinate 109,819,369 of JAVJGI010000050.1, read as the reverse complement.
GGGTAATGAGACTATTTCTTCATGGAGGTTATTTTAAATGAATATAAATATTTTCTTTCTACATAATTTGCCACAAAAGGTCACTGAACTCCCTGTGATTCTAAAGAAAAATGCTGTGGTATCCCCTTTATGTATCTGAGTTAGGATATAGCCAACAAACAATTCTGGGCATTTTTGATGATCGTGTAAATCTTAATGAGGTGGCATCCCAGACAATTGATTAGCGGCAACATTTTATCTTCACATTTAGTTACGAACAAAAAGAAGACGTGATGCTATTTTAGAAAAACATGATACACCTATACCCTTAAAATCTTTCATGAGAGAATATATTCTGTAGACCTATTAACAACAGATTCTGTGAATAATTCTGTGAACTATTAACAATAGGTCATGCATATTTAGCTATGCTTGCCATACTTTGATATTATAGCCCTTTCTACAGATTCCTTCAACTGAACTCCTATGTCAAAAATACCCACTTTGTATCAGAGTCAAGTTACTGATAAGTAGACCCACATTCAGACACCCTGTCTGTCGTTGTCTTTAAAAAGACTACTATGAAGAGACACCAAGAGGTCTTTGAAATTTAATTCAACTGCTACTAAAACCTCACCAAGGACCTCCTTGCCCCATGTAAGATCTTTAGTCCTGTTATTACCAGTACTGGACAAATTCACCAGTGCTGGGAAAGCACAATAATATTGATTTAAATACCAGTTTAATAGTATTTTATTAACAAAGGCATTACACTAGGGCAGTGCTACAACTATGATAAAAAACAGTGCTTATTATTTTCTAATTTTAGGGATGATAATATAAAGTTACTCCAACAGGCCAACTACACACAATTATTCACGTTTTAGACTTCACAAGGTTACCTTGAACAACTCTAAGAAAATAATTTCAACACAAAAGAAAATTTAGATTTACACCCAGGGGTGTGTATAATTCATTCCTCTGAGACACAGCACTTGAAAAGAGTGGTTAAAATAAAAAATAAAATAAATATTTTTTCAAAAAAAAAAATAATATATATATATGGATTTAAATTATTTAGCCTGTCCTGATTAACAGGAGTTCAATTACATAATAATAAAAAGGGCTTTGGATTATTTTTTATTATTATTCACCAAAAAAATCCAAAGCAATTCTGTTTAAAGAAGCATAAAAATGTGTTATCTGAAACTCTGTTCTTCATATTTTGTTGGGATCCTTGGCTCCTCAGGCTTTCTTTTTTTTTTCCACCTAAATGCATGTTTCAAGTTTCTGACCAGTATTGGAAATAAAACTTTTTTAAAAATTAAGAAATTAGTAAGAACAATAATAATTACAAAAACCGTTTAAATCAAGAGGATTCTCCTCCCACCATCCATCCCCATTTAAATACTACTTACCAAGCATTCTTTTCTAAACTCTTTATTAATACCATTATTATATCTTCTATGGCAGTGAAATGTATCTAAGGCTTGAATAGAATAAAGCAACTCAGATGCGTTTGTTCTACTGAGCCACCATTTCTAGAACATTTTTTTTTAAGAGAAGTTGACAGCAAAATAAAACTGTAGTTCTGTGATAAAAAAAGATAGCTCGGCTGGCTGGTTATTCCAAAACAGAAAGCTTGTTCCACCTATTACACTGACCCTAGAAGTTCTTATTGTTTATCCATAATTTCTTTAAAAAGGTGAAAGTTCCAGAAATAAAAAGGACATAATTCTACATTAACACTGAATATCTATAAAAATTTGTGGGAGGACGTGATGCTAGTACTATTTTAAAAAGTACAAAAATCATGGGAAAATACATTTTAAACATGGGTGGAAGAAGCCAATTGATACATAAATCCTAATTTTTCCTGAAAGAGATCTCATATTAAGTCCTAAATTCCATTTAGAAAAATAACAAACAATGTAAACAGTCCCTCACAACACTAATAAAAAACAATATAACAATATTTGTGGGGGGTGGGGAAGGTGTGTGAATCAGCACCCACTAGCAAAAGACATCTCATCAACAGACTAACATTTGACAAAATTAGTGGAAACAGCAAAGAAGCCAATACAACTTCCAGTGCCAAGGAGCCAGATGGCACTGCTGGAAAAATTATATCTACAGACTGGCAGCTTGATCCCATGATTATTGCCCAAGGGAGGAGGAAGAGGAAAGCAAGAGGTATTTCAGTGTGATGGGGTAAATCAATTATCACCAGCTCACTATGGCATTTTCACATTATTTTTATACCATTCTAAATATTGCTCAAATGAGTGACAGCGGTGGAAGATTCCAGCAATCTGAGAAAGAAAAAAAGGTATGGCATATATTAAAAAAGCAATACATACTCAAATGCACCTCTATCAACTGCATCGCATAGTCTGTATTTCCAAATGAAGCCTGCAGATATGCTGTAGTTAGCAAGTAAAAACAAAGTTTTTATTTTGCAGGCTTTATTTTTTGACCTAAAATTCCAAACATTATCTACAGAGATAACATTTCTATGCAGAAAGAAAAAAAAATATCTCTGCATTTCTCAGTGTTATGCCTACATTTTTTTGTGTTTCTTCAGCCCTTAACATGCAGTTATTTTACACACACAATTACAGAATAACCATTTTGCTAAAATATTCCAAAAAGCTTCAATCAAAAAAGTTTGTGGTAGTCTCACCAATAATTTTTCTGTTAAAACACAGTATTAAAGCTAGCTTCTGAAGAAGCTGCTAAAGAGAGAAAAATTAGTCCACTCCTACTTTCACACAAGGAAAGCTGTTCTAGAAATCAAAAAGGAAAACTTCTGTCCCACCACCTTCATATGCATACACATTCAAATTACAAAACACAAAATAGACAGAATTATAAAAATGTTAGACTCTCCACCTGAAAACAGACAAGGTTTTTGCTGGTTTTTTTTTTTTTAATTGGAAGTCAATGACACCACTTCCAGTAACTCCTTTTGCAGGCAACTGTAATAAGGCCCCTTTCCTGTATCCATGCTTACAAAAGAACAATTCATCTGTTACCTATCAAAAAGACTTGGACCACCTTCACTTCACTTGTCTCCATTCCATTTTCATTGTATAGCACAGCCACGTACACAGTCCAAACATCCTTCTGCGCCATTCACATTCTTTTGACACTAATCCTTTCCCCTTACCTCTTCAGTGATGATATGTGAAGCACATAATGAACTGCATCTTGGAATATGCATTGTGAGTATTTATGGACACATCACTTGTGTCCATTTGCAAAAATACAAAATCTGACTGTTGAGGAACCAGCAAAAAGATGTTTTATATGAAGACTAGGATATCTCTGGAATGTTATTACCAGGCTGCGATATACCTCCCATTAAGGAATGTGTGTTCAAGTGACAGAGTAAATATTCAGAAGGACAGTAAAACCTCATTTAGATCAGATGAGGTTTTCCTCCATTTTGGAGTATAGGATCATCCGTAATCCCTTGCCCAAAATGGGCCCAAAACTATTTCTGACTACCAGTAGTAGAAAAGACAAGACTAAGATCCTCATGGGATATTACCCGCCATTATTGTGATAGCGGTGAATAGGCTCTGCCTAATATTAGTTAAGAAAGTGTGGTAATAATTTTAGTTTGGAAAAAAAGATGGCATTCAGCATTTTTCATCGGCTACTCTACTCTTAAATCCAACTCTTGCAAGTAATCCAAGTAAACATCTATGAAGAATAACTGTGGAAACTATCAAACTAATACTGTCTAGTGACTGGTGTCCAAAGAATTATGGTTCCAGCTGCAATTATTAAGCAGCGAACAGTACCTGCAACATCTTCTTGAGAAGGGAAATAATGAACTTGCCCATACAGTGGATATCAAAGATTTAATTTACAGTGTTTTTTCTTTGCAAAACACTTCAATAAACCTTTTCATGACATAGGTTTTACTTTTCCATTCAAATTCATTCTCAGAACTCACAAATATTAGTCCACTGCAACCTCCCTCTTATTTAAACGGAAAGAAACACAAACCCACTAAATTAATGCCTGGATTGCGTGATGCCTGACAGAAAACAGGCCTGTTTTGTACTTGCTTAAGCTCTACAGATACACTTTGCACCTCTACAGAAAGTATCAACCAGTCAAAACAAAAAAATGGGAATATGGGAAAAATCTTTTTCTGTTCATTAGGATTGATACACACTTCAGTGCATGTAATTAAATATGGGCACAAATTCCTAATAACCAATTCGGAGAAAGAAAAGCCTACACCAAACTTCATTTGTACTTATAATGCAAGGCTGTACTTTTTTCTTTCTCCCTGCCATTCCAGTTGGTTCCTAGATCCAGGCCCTCTAAAGCTTCATCCTTGAGACAGAAAACAAGTAGTACCACACAGAGCATTGTTTTACATATTTCTAATCTAGTCTAAAACAAAGAAAACAATGTGGTTATGTAGAGTTTGTTTTCTCTGAGATGCCTGGGGCTACAGCATAGTGTATGTGGAAGGCAGACCTGTGATACTTGGTAGATACCAGGAAGGGAAAGACGCCTCTTGCCTTGAATGCCAAGCAGCAACAACCTGTTGGACTTGCTCACCTCTGGAAGGGTACCCACCTCAAGGTGCCACTGAAGTAGCTTGAAGTAGTGCTATAATCTACAGTTGATGCATGTGTCTAGTTCTGGGAGGGAAGGAGTAAGGAGCAGAATGGAAGCTGACTTGCCACTACTGCTTGGCAAGAAGAAAGAGGAATTACAGGGAAATCAGAAGGTAGAAATTCATGCAGCTGACAGAAAGCATTAATAAGGTCCTAAATCCATAATTAATAGCCTCCAAAACACACTTGAAATGCTTATCACATATCAAAGAGACTGAAGGAAAACCTTCTCTCCTCCTTTTTATTTCAGCTATTTATGATGTATAAGAACTGATCTAGAAAAACATTAAGCCAACAAGCAATATAAAGTAAATAGAAAACTCTATTGCAGTTCAGATTTCTGGGTGTTTTTTTTACCCTAATACTGTTAGATGTCTTGAATAAAATTATGGTCTAATATGAAAAATAAATGGGTTAAGCAGATCATTATTTGTTTTTTATTGTGGATATTGTCCTGCATAGTGGTGGAGCATATATAGCTGTTTTGTTATTGCTCAGTCACTGAAGCAACGTAGATGAAATAAAATGAGCAACAAACCATGTCATCTCTCCCATGGGAGAAAGGTAAATGTTAAAAGAACACAGGGGTTTATTGTTTAATAGGAAGTTTTTCATCACGATAATTAGAAGTTCAAACATTTTAGTATCATCAATTTGTACACACTGTTAACCTACATGAACCATTTTTAACTTACTGTTGACTTTAACAGGGCCAAAATTTCACTTAAAACTTTTGCTTCTTATCAGAAATTAACCTCTTCTGTTCTGTGCAAATGGTTTAAATCAAAATTAATTAGATGAGTTTTGCATATTTCACATGCCCTTTTTTTTAAACTTCTTGCTTCTCCAAAGTAAGTCATTGCTGCTATACTCACTGCTATGGATCCTACAAATGAACAAGCAAGCAAGCAGTTCAGTTGTTTGTTCTTTTCATAAGGTTTCAACTGCAGTTACATGTGGAAAGTTATAAAGACTGTTCTCAGTCTTCAAATATATTGATGACAGAAGGAGAAAAAGGAAATATACCATTGTCATGTCCTTTATGGACAAAAGGGAATCAAAGGTGAACCGACCGACAAGAAGAGTTTAGGGTATGTATCCTCTACTAGCAAGTACAGTGCGGCACTGGGGCAAGCTGCGCAAGGGAGACTGAAGTTGCACCATTAAGAGATTTTTACGAAAGATGAGACAGGTGCCTGCCAAGAAACATCTCAAGCAGGCTAAGGGCGATACATTGACTTTACTCTTAAGGTCTCTCCTATGCAACAAGAAATTGATCTTCTTTACAGCTTTTGACAATTTCCACAAAGTTAGCACCCTCTTCTCATTTGTTAAACAAACAGATTTGGATCTGGGAATTTATGTACACATAGTCCCATATGCACCACTATGCTCATAAACGGAATTTTTAAAAAAGCTTTTAATATTTTAAGTTCCTTTTTCGCATGTTTTACTTTTCATTGTGTTCCATCAGCTTGTAAAATATTGTATTCTGGGTGACATCTAAACTGTCCATAAGTGTCTCAGCCTAATTCCCTAGTGATGCATCCTTCCTCTGACAGCCTCAGCATACCACATCAGAAATTCTAGACTTCAGTCTTCCTGCTTAAGACTGAGTTGCTAAGTACAATTTCTTAGAATTCTGAAAGCAACATTTCTGATCAGCTGTATTACCTCCTCAGCCAGAAATGTCCCAGAAATGCAGAATCATAATACATTGCAATACATAGTATTTCCTCTACCATACATCTGTTCAGACACAGCAGAAGAGTCTACTAAATTGTTGATGAAAACGCAGAATTACCTACATATATCAAAACACTAAATTACATTATTTCCCAGTCACAATTCTGACAGGAACTAGCATCCCCTCAAAACCAAGCTGGCATGGCAGTCCATTCTTTACCCATTTCCCAGGCACTGATGCTATTGCCCTTCTGCCAGCTCCTAGTAAGAGCATGAAGCAGAAGTCACCTCTTCTTGCTAAAGATCAAGCGTTCCAGTAAACCTAGATTTTATCTCCCCTCAGTATCACCTTTTTTGATCAAGCCTGGATATTTAAAGAGCTATAAGGAATAAGAAAATACATGTTTTTTCTGCCTTCAAAGAGACCTACCCATGAAAAAACCAAGACAAATAAAGAAGTTTCTCACTTCTTTGAATGGCTCTCAGGCACTGAGTTTGGAACTCTCTCCAGTACTGCAACACAAATAACTAATCTCGTAGAATACCTCAGGTAAAGTTCCAATGCTTTCACCCCCAAGACAATCAAGCATCTTCTCCATGTACATGATTATGATACTAAAATACTGGTAAACCAATACACGATATGGGAGATAGGAAGGGCAAGAGGAGAGAGAAGAGGACAGAAAAATCCTAGGAGTAATTTCCATTCTCCAATCTTTGCTAACTTAGTTGCTAAGACTGCTTAACTGGCTTAGTGATGGAACACAGTTTTTGCTTTAATATAGTGCCTCAAAAATAAACACAGCAGGAACGCAGCTGAAAAAAGTTGGAAAAATGCTTATATATGGGGGGGGGAGCTTAATCAGTACTTATTGAGACTTAAAACGTCAAAAGAAGCAGCATGCAAAATTTAGTCACACAATTTTTCATTCTCACTTGATCAATCAAAATGCAAAATATGATGTTCATGCAAAGGAAATATTACAGATCATGTAAAATAGTTGACTCAAGCCTGCAAAGACTTGCACAGAACTTTTCCAGAGGAGCTGCATGAAAATAAAGTCCTAAAACCTGTTGTTTCATCCAAAAACTACACCAAGAAAAGCATGTTGCAGGGAGCAACAAATTCTGCTCATTTTCAAGACTACATTCTGATTACAAATAGTTAAAGCTTCCTCCACTTCAACTGTGGGGAACTTATAGTATGAGATTCTCATCCTATTTAAGATTTTTCTGCTAAAAAATATTATATCAATAAGCTACAGCCAGATATGATAACTTGGAGAACATACTACAAGTCCCCAGACACATTTTTAGTACTTCTTTCATCCTTACATGCTCAAGGCAACATTTCTAGACCTTCCACAGAAATGGTGATGATCTAAATTATTTTATCACAACATTCACTGTGATCTTTTTAGATCCAGTAATTAGCCAATCACATACTCCCTGCACAGCTAAACAGACATATCTTTTTCAGACATGGCAGGTTCACTCACAGTACTTACAAAGTCAGAAAGTTTGTTCCTTTAATATTAATGGCATTTCCTACTATGGAATAAAGTTACCATACCATAAACTAAAAAATTTTACTGTTAAAAAAATCGTTTGAGATTATAAAAGATTACACTGTTCAATAGTAAAGTTTCAGCATAGCATCAAACTTACATTTAAATCCATCCTAAGAAACCTCAAAATTAAATGAAAAACAGTAAGTTCTTCCCCATTAAAGTCTCAACCAAAAATAAGTTTGTTACCAACTTAAAAATTGAAACAGTAAGACTTCCTTTAAAGTGTTTTCGCATGCTTTGGTTTTTAACTGATCAAGACATATGTACTTTCCACTACACACATTCTTCAAAATACAGATGGAAAGGGAGTAAGAATTCACAAGACATAACATTGTTATACAATGTACTATACAAAAACCTGTCATTTAAGCTGCAAGAAACCTAGTCATCAATAAGTGAAAAAACACCCCACTCAGAAATCAATTATGTTGAGTCTTTTGTATAGAGAAGTAGTACACCTTTCAGGCAACTGGTATTAATGAGCAGACATGGCTATAGAATCTCCATCTGTTTTTCTGACAAAGCTGTGACTACTCCAGTCTCTCATTGAAATTCCATTAATCTGGTGCACCAAGGACCAATGCGAAAATCAAAACTCCATCTAACCCTTTATCAGCTCACAATAACCTACAAGTGAACTCTGCCTGTTAGCATACAGCAAGTTATGATTTTGCTATCAATCAGGCTGTTAGCCAATAGGGGGAAAAAAAAAAAAATCAAGTTAAGAACAGAGTGCCTGGCAGTGCTGTTTTGTTTTGGCTGTCTTGTTTTTGGGTTTGTTATTTTATTTGAGGGTTTTGTTGTGTTTTATTCCTCTCCCAATTTCTGTAGGGTGTCTGGACATGTAAGCCTATGCATCATTCTCCTTCCCTGTGATTTAATTGCTGCCAGCAATCAAGTCAAAGCATCACTGAAGTGTGCTTGAATTTCATTAGATGATATAACTTATGCTACTTTCCTACAGTACCTAATAAACCATAAAGAAACCAAAACACATATGGCTTGAGGGAATAACTGGAAAATTAGGTGGCCATTTGGGAACTGAGTGAACTTTTGAACCAGAGGAACAGAGAAAAAGAAATATTAAAAGGAAAGACAGACTTAGAATGCACACAGAGACGTGGGGGTTTGACCTTTTCAGTACCTAGAAAATTACATTAGCATTATGAAAAATACATATCATGTTTAGAGTTTATAATCCATCAAAGTTTAGATACTTTGTTAGTGCCTACCATAAGGTAAAAGTCAAAAGGACAACATAACAATCAGATTTGACAAAAGGCCTTTAGGTGACCTGTGCTAATTTAGTTATCCCAAACTTATTGTTAAAGGGATTATCTCTCTTGTAATTAATACACCATTAAATAAAGGTCACTCAAAAACTCCAGGATTTTACAATGACTGTAATGTACACATAATACACTAATTCTTTATCTGTTACCAAGCAGGTGCCTTCACAAATTATATTTTGACAGTTACACTGCAAAGTCAAATAGTGGCACTCAGAAGCTGTACAAACCTTGCAGTCTAACTCAACTGTATAAAAGGTAAATGGTTTTTTATTTTGGATTATTTTAAGCAGAAAAAATATATATGAAAGGTTTTACCTTAAAATATGAATGGACTCAAATATATAAAAAAAAAACACCTCAATTTGATTACCTGCAGTTAGGCCCCTCTGTTAAGGATGAGAACCTTGATCCTACACGCATGAGGTTTTACACCTGCACAGAGCCCTGCTGAAGTAAACTGGTAACCATGTAAGATCAAACATCTACCTTATCGATCCAGCTTCTTGGGCAGCGTTTAAATATTTAACATATAACAGATTGCTAAAAACCAAAAATACAGTATTAATCTTCAACAAATCCATTCATGCCTGTGAGAACTGAAACAAACAGCACCTCTGAGGATCAATCTACCTCACATTCTTCCAACATACATTTTCATACGTAGTCTAGGTGGCTAGACTTGAATGATGGACTATACATGTTAAAATCAAAATGGTCTTAGAATGACACACTGGACATTCAAAGAGGAAAACAGAAACATTCCTCCAATAAATGAAAAGTATTTACAGATCAAAATCTAGCACTTTCTCTCAACTTTTCCTCATGCTGTGCTCCCAATGGACAATTAAAGAGGATTTATCATAAAATGTAGAGAAACCAGTGAGGCAAAATCATCTTAAATATAACAGAATCGCACCTACTATATTTTGACCTAAACTGAAACAAATTAGCCAAGATATTGTTAGGCTGCATTATACCTACTCTCGTAACTTCCAAAATATGCTAAAAATTAATCACCCATCTGTACAAACTCATACAGTATTTCACATACTCTTGCATCAGCATTCTTCAGCTATTCATTATTTAGGATTATGAACATTATCACTTTTTTCTTGATTAACTGTTTTGAAACAAACCTATAATCATATCTCCTATTAAACAGTCATACAATTTTGTCACATAACCTTTATGCAATCAGTACCATGTTATTAAGTTACAATTAGAAATAATGTTAAGATTATGTTTGTAAGCAAAAATAAATACATGGAAAGTTGCATTCATCTGTAGTTTTGAAAATTAGCTTGGGTTTTCTAAAAGCCATATTCAATTTAACTGATAATTACATTTCAACCAGAAAGCAAAAAGGCTTGGTTTTACTTTTTTAATACAAGGTCACATTGCCAAAATGCAATACGCTGAATTAAAAAAAAAAAAAAAAAAAAAAGTGTGATTATTATTGTTACACATTTTAGAGAGTTCTCAATATAAAAAAAAATTGCGTTATTCTGAATCAGTGGTTAGAAGGTTTATCACTTATGCATGTACTTGACTTATCCCTGTTCTGCAATAGACATAATTTTATACCTCATAAAAGCAATTTATGTTTCCAAAGGGAATAATCTGGATAACATAAGATGTGGAGTGCTATGTTGCAGGAAGCACATTTTCATTCAGCAATTGTATTTTGAGATGGAGCTGCACAGTTTGATCATCATATCATGTCAGAAAACATCACTCACTAGTAAGTCTATCTAACTTCTAGTGCCACAAATTAATATACATCGTTAATTTATTTGTACATATACTTAATTTATTGCCATATATTATCCATAGAAGGTATTTATAGTATGTATACAATAAATGAATCTCAAAAGTATGGACACTACGCTAAAGCAAGCTTGTTAACTGTTGAAATATTAAATTGTTCACGTCTTTAGAACAGTTGCATTTAGCATTACATTTAATGAATACAAAACAAAACAACATAGAAAACAGCTATGGGACCCAGATATTTATATTTTTTTTAATGCAAACTCAAATTTAAAATTTATACAATGAAAACATTCTACAAAAGACTGTCCTAATGGAAGGAAACATTGTAGAAATAATTAATTTAATATTTTATGAACCTATTCTGCATAGAGTTTGCAGAAAAATATCAATCACATAAACTGTTTCATTATTTATTAGATAAATAATACAGTAAGCCATTAAGTAGCACAATAAAATTAAGCAAGAATCTGATAATGTTGAATTAACAAACAATTTGTTACTACAAATATTCACACTGTTTTAGCCACTGATCTATCTTTAAAAACATATGCATCTAAGAAGATGCTTTGTTATGAGAAAACATGAGTTAAAAAAAACCACGTAAATTTGAGACAGCTTCACTATGCTCTACGACCACTAGAGAGCGCTCTTCAGTTCCTTTAAAGGTTGTTGTAGAGGTAAGAAAACTGCCCAGCTGTGATGCTTATCTGTTTATCTGATTTCCAACACTAACATTCGCATCACGAGGATCCGATTACATAAGCTTGTAGCAAAGTGGCAAATCTAGTACATTCTAAGGTAAACAGTGTCACATACCATCAGAAGGTGCTTCATCCTCTTTATCATATCGATCAGATGCTATTGAGACACTATCAGGAGGCGAAGAAATAGAGTCCTCAGACTCTTCTTCATGTTCCAGTTCTGTAAAAGTTAAAAATACATTGCTGGTTAAAACAGTCTCTCATAGAAACACACAGAACCCAAAGACAAATACTTTCATTTGTAAGGAGGATACCAACTCCTCTCTGAAAAAGAAAAAAAATCCCATTTCTCATGAACACCTGTAACATGCACTTTGTATGTTCAAGCGCTGCTGTGAGCACCTGCTGCTGTTACAGGGCTACCTCCTACCCAGCCGCGCACATGTTGCTGGAGCAGTTTCCCTAAACGCTGTCATAAAACAAACTCTCTCCCAGCACTGCACAGCTGACAGCTTCTCACACAGCGGGGGAAAGAAAGACACACCACAGCAAAGAGGTAGACAAGGGGAAACACTGGCAGAAGGAGAAACAGGCAGTGCCAAGATCTGAAGTTCTGCCCGTCCGAGTGCAGGAAGGAGCTGCAGAAACTTTCCTCCAAGGAACAGCCAAACTACTGTTGGGAGCAGTTTGTCGCCCTCTGCCCACTTTCAATTTTCTTCACCATAATTAGGCACTACTTTGCACATGTTGCAGGTGTATGCGTACTCCTCCTATGAACCTAAAAATGGAATCACTTTCTGACAGCACCCGGTCTGAACTTGTGACTTCATGCAGTGTTCTGTTGATGAATTTCTTACACAACCAAGAGCCCTACTACAATATATACAAAATCTACATTGTTAGTTAAACTATGCAATACATTGGTCAGAGTGCATTAAGTATGAAGGTCTGGGAAAGGTAAAGCAAAATCTGTATTAGTTGAGGCTTTCATTTAATTAGACAAAATGTAAGTTTTCCCTCCCCAAACTCCATATATTTTTTCAAATTTTTTTTAATGCTGTCTAGGTAAAGAATAGGTGGAAAAATAACAACTACTACATTGTTCCTTTAAAAAAAAATTTTTTTAAATAAATTCTTGGTGGAGGAGGAAAATCCAATAATTAAATGTGATAAAAATCACCAAACCAGAATCATAAAGCTGATGCTCCAATAGATCAAATTACCCTCAATTTTCTTAGAAAAACATATAAAGCTAAATTGCTGAAGCACTGTCTTTTGGTATATTCATATGCAAAAAACTTCCCACAGACCTCCAGACACGCTTCTCTATTCATGTGTTCTCTTTTGGAGCACTGTATCGGATAACTAATTTCTCAGAATCCAAAATAAATCCCATGCATAGTGAAAATATTCTTCTCCACAGACACATGAATTGCATTCATCGGTAGGACTGCCTAGCCATGGCTGAGAGTTCTACCTCTTTGCTTCCATTTAATAATAGAAAATCATGGAAAATTCAGAGTCCATGCCCAAAAAGCACCATGGTTGTTAGCAAAGAACAGCAAGTTTTCTATGCAGATAAGACAACAAAGCCTGATTTTTACTTTGCTGTAGTTCTTTAACATCCCAAGATTGCTGACCACCAAACTGGTTTTCCCTTCATTAATCCAGCATGCTTTTCTTGGGAAAGCTTCCTTTCAAGCTTCCATGCCATATACCACCTGCTTTGAATCTGAACCTGACTCCAATCTATTTTTGACGTGGCCGCCTTCCAGTAGCACTCCAGCCATCGTGTTAATCTGATCAAAATATTTGCATTTCATCACACCTGTCAAACCAATCAAAGTAAATTATCCCTCTCCAGGATTCACCTCTTCCTTCAAACAGAAAACCAGAGAGCAGATAGCACATGAACAGAAAATATTATGCCGTATTTACAACCAGCATGATCTTTCACACTTACATGCCAGAGACCAGCTGCCCGTCTCTCCCTGTGTATATATGTATTAGACAATACACTCCATATAAAAAGAGCAGACATGATATTCACAACCTATAAAGTATTAAAAGTTGTTCCACTCTTTTCCTGTCCTAAACTTTTACTAGTACCCAAATGCATAGAATGTATGCATATATACGTGTGTGTGTATATAGAGAGAGCATATATATAAGCCCTGGTTGTCAGTCAAAAACATCCTCTTATCAGCTATGCATAAATACACCATCATTTAACCTTCATGAAGGTGCCATCATAAATTTAAAATATTAGGCTGTATTTTTCAAGGAAAACATTTCCACAAACACCACGCTTCAACATACATAGGCTGAACTGTTCACAGGCTGAACAGTAAACCTAAGTATGTCTAAATGAATAGCACTCGTGGATGACAAATTGGTGAGTACATATGTAGAAAGAACATCTCCAGAGAATTTTGTCCCACTCAGCAATAAGTAATCTCTTTCAGAGAAGTTGTGATTTCTTATGCAAATCTGCACAGCCGCACTGTTACCTTGCTCTTCCTTTAAGTCACAATACTACCATTTTCTAATTATGCTTAGGATTTCAAATTCAGTAAACATTCGTGCTTTGCACTCATACAAAACCCAGATGACCTAGAAACAAGGGGCTTTTAAATGCATACATATGTATTTAGGGCACACCATGTACCCATCTCAGAAATATACTATATTTGAAACAACAAAACCCACGGACAGATTGAATGTAGATGAAACAAGTATCTGTTCCAAGTCTGTAATATCCAAATTCAAAATGTTCTTAAAACAAAACAACAACAAAACAAGTTGAGATATTATGAAAAAAGAAATTACCCACTCGGTGCTTTAGAGTTTACAGTCTTCAAAGCATTCTCTAGATGTTACATCCTAACTAAAGGCTTGATGACTTCCATTAAAAAAAAACCCTCACTGAGAAAGACAATCAGAACAAATACGTAAATCCCATGTCATACAATACCACATTTAGGTACCCACACTTTCTGTGAAAAACATGGAGAATAGGTCACAGACACTAAATAGAGGTACAAGCAACCTGTAGCCCTGCAGGACAGGATTAAACTAAAAATCTTCCATTTTTTATTTTAGAGTAAATAAATATATTTGTAAATTTATATTACATGCTGAAATGCAATCCTTAAATCATCTAATTTGTACAGAAAAACTGCAAGCATTTTGATAGGAGAGCTGACTCAGTGTGCTCTGGAGCTTTAACAGGCAACGTTTCACAACGTTTTAATGTGCTTACACAGAAGAATTGCTACATGCTAGTATCAAGCTTGGGGTTTTGCCTCCTAATTCTGGCAGGGTTAACAGACATCTTAGGAGTGTATACTATTAATATATAGGGATATTGCTCCTGACAGTTCACAGAGAATCCTGTTGATTCTGTGTAGCCTCCTGCATTCTCGCTCGGAATAATCTCTGCCCTTTCCCCACTTCACATGCTCCTCCATTAAGGTGTTGCACTGCAGTTTATACTCCACCTAATGCGGAAGACTAGATGGAATTGCATTTGAAGCTACATGTGTTACTCCTTGAACAGTCAGAGGAGTCAGCGTTGAGCAGCACAAGCCACTACTCTCTTCAGGTGCCAAGTACCTAAAAATACACCCGAAAAGCATCAATAAATTAAAGAAAAGCATTCAACTTCCATTTATGTAATAGAAAACCGAACTACAAAGCAACAATGGGCATCAGGTAAATGTATCCAATACAATTTGCAGGCATAATTGAAAGCATTGCTGCCTAATCAGACATCTAAAAGCAAAGCATGCTCAAACGAAATGTCTATAGACTCATTAGTTGGCAGCCATTCCATTACAATCACACATAATGTCAGTAGTGCCTTGAACCTGTGCCAATGACAACAGCATAAATTTTGCATCTCATTTCTGTGGTCATAAAATTAATGATCAGTTTAAAAATACTTCTTTGCAAAAGTTATTGCATAAAGAAATTACATGAATGTGTCCCTGTTATGTAGTCACAAGGATAATTAAGGAGTTGATGCTCATTAATATAGTTTCTTGTTTCCCCAGAATACCATATGACTTATCTGGAAGTTGAAAAAAGTTTAATTAACAGTAGATAGTTAACAGTTACAACAATAACAAAAATATGTATATGAACTGACCCTATTCTCCAGTTTCTGCGATTTAAACTAACCTCTTACAGGTTTGATAGCAGAATCAATATTTTATGTTATCTGTTAAGAAACTCCATACAATGTCTTCCCTTATTAAATGCTACCTTTTCCATTACAGCTTATTTATTGATTTAGGAAATAATGCATACCAAAGAGTAAAGTGTACCACATTAGGAATGGACCATAAAACAAAATCTTCTCATTGGAACAAGGACTGCACTTCAGTCCCTGCCCCCTGTTCTGAAGACTTCCAACAGATTTACTTGGTACAAGCTGAATATAATGAACAGGTCCCTATTACTTTAAGAATTCCATTTTTAAAAAAAAAAAATACATTTTCTCCCCCAAGAATTCATTTTCTTCTGCAATAATGTGATTATAGTAATGAACTCCTAAGCATTAAAGATACTGCTTCCACCACTAAATCTAAAAAAGAGCAAGCAAGATGTTTCTGCCAATGCCTCTGACTCGCTAGCTTACATCCTCAGATCACTAAACACTTCCAATTTATTTCTAAAAAATTTCAGACAGAGTGATACATTAAAATTGCTCAAGTATAAGAGAAATAAAACAACTCACAAAAATAAAGAGACATACAGGTCAAAACACCCTGCTGCTTGCCATTTCAGAAGGTCCCAAGTCACAGCAGGTTGCAATCACTTCCTCCTGTCCAACCTCTGCTGCAGTAAAAAAACACCAAAGAACTGGATGAAGCCACCAAGTAGGTCAATGCAAGGTCCTCACTACACAGTTTTTCACAAAAATAACTAGACAAAGATGCTTTTGAGCTGGCACAGGCACTCTTTAACCCCTTGATAGTTGCAGCTGATTTTTTAAGAAGATGCTAGTGACCCAATCCACCAGCCACCTTGCAAGACCGGATTCTTCCAACAGCCACTTTCTCAATGTATGCTTTGCCGTGCAATCTTCTCCAACACACTCATTTCTGAAGAGTCTTCTAGAGTCTCCTATTAACATGATGGTTTTTAATGGCTTGTTTTGTAAAGGTCAAGTAGGAATTCTTCAGCAGCTATTTGTTAAAACGATAGTGAAACAGCATTAGGTTTGTAAGCAAGTAAGCTTCAAGCAAGAAAAGCAACACAACTGTCACTTGCTGAGTTGCCTCTTGTTCTGATGATGCACATCAAGATAAGACCATTTTGTGCTGCACTGCTGCCTGCATCTTGTGTTGCTTGAAATTGCACTTGGTACGGACACTTCACAAATAACAGCTGCCTGTAGCTGAAAGGGACAAAACAGTGACCTGCCTACAATGAAACCCTCCAGACTTCCAGGACAGAGTGATATTTGGCACACTTCTAATGCATCTGATGGTCTCTACAGAAACACATCATGATGATCCTCAAAGGACTGCATTAACAACTAAGCCATATCTTTCCCATTTATGGTTAAATACTAATGATGTATTTATGCTGCTGACTGAAAGCTCAAGTATGTTAAAACATAGAACTCCTATCCACATACTGCTACGATGATCACAAGCTGCTGCCTCCCTTTCTCAAGTCCAAAAAGACTCCTACCTGCTGCCATTTCCTGAAAAACAGAGTGTACAGAGATAAAAACGGAAATATCACCTCCACACAAAACAGGGAAAAAAAACCCAGAAAATACAAAGCCTTTGCATATAGTGCTACTCCATCAGCTTGACTTTTTCCAGGAAGCAGATGTCTCAGGCTCCTAACAGTCACTGCTCTGCCAAGAGCCAAAGAGCCATCTGAATCATTTAAAGGTTTCCTACTGGTGCTCCCAATAATCACATAGAGAAGATCACTGATGCTCTAGAGAAACAGGTTTATCTTCTATTATACTACAGTGAAACGAAAACGAAAGTGGACTTTCATCTGTATTTATCAGACTGAAAAAGTGGTAGTTAGCAAATGTCATATCATACTTTTCTGCTTATACAGTGCCAAAATTGTGTGCTGCAGATCAGATATAAGGTGCACTAAGTGCTTTATGAGGAACTTGTTTTGCAAATTCCCATATTATGACTTGATTTGGCTAGTACTTTTGGTGTCTCACTTTCAACAACGAGCCAATATCTTTTGTGAAAAGTGATTAAATATATATAATTTTACTAAAATAAATGCAAAGAACAGATGGCAAGTGAGCTTCAAACACAAATACAGTTTCTAGGGCTTACAGTGCTTCTGCCAACTTTAGCACTATTTTTAGCATAAACTGAAAACAAAGTTCTTTTAACTAAACATTTTGGCAGCCAAGGTATTGATTCAATTAATCTCAAAACAGAGAAATGCCAAAAACTGTATTAACTCAGAATCTTTGACAAAGTCCAGACTTTTATATCCTTAGTGGAATATTAGTCTTCTTAAAAAAAAATTAATCCAATTTGTATGAAAATTATCTTAGTTTTCAAGTTTCTTCCCAATTCTAATATCTAGAACAGGTCACTTTGGGTGTGACTATGGCTTTTTGGATTTGCTTAAACTGCTTAGATGAAGAGTCAAATATTTCAAATGAGAAGAAAAAAAATCACAGTAATGTCTAAGAGAAAAAGACATTTTACTGAGTTCCTTAATTTAAGAATAAATAAAATATAGTAAGTATTTATTCAGTTATTGAACAAAAATAAAATCAGTGTCAAGAGTAGTGGTTTGAATATTAAAACAATTGTACATTTTTGGTCATAAGAACAACATGCACTTTGTCTGTGAATCAACATTACACTTAACTGTAAAAGTCAGTGTAAAATCAGATAACACATCACACATGAGAATTAAGTATTCTCCTGTACAGTGAATTTTGTGTCTTTAATTTTCACATGTACCCACTTCCCCTAAAAAGCTTCATTTTTTCTGTGTGTAGACTCAAAAGATGCTTTTGCCAGCATATTTACTGACCTAACAACATAAGAAGGTTTCTTTTTAAGAGGATGCAAGAAAGTCCTGGAGTTCATCAATCTGATCACAAAGAAGTATACATGCACTTTCTGAAAGTTAGAGATATGCACACGGATTACTTCGGTTTTAAGGAGCCTGGTTCTACTTGTGTACATGCTCTTCAATATTTTTTCTTTTTATTCATCTTTTAAAACTGCTTGACTTATCTTTCAGGAAGGTAAGATTCTGTATGCTAGTAGCCAAAGTCCATACAACAAGAACTCACATACAATACCTTGGCCAAACTGATTAGTCACTACATGTAAAGCCAGTGGAACTTCAAGAACGTGCAATGATGAAAGTGAATGGAGTGACAAGCTGATGCCCACAAAGCATACTTGTGGAACAACTCACAAGCTGAAGAAGCTGCTGTTTGGGATACCAGAGTCAAGTTTCATTATGTTACACAGGAAATACATGAATTCGGAAAGTGTTAGTCCACTTCTTTCTGCCTCCAAAAGATTCTTCTGGATGCCTCTAGAAAGACAACAGGTCACAACTCACAAGATTCTTGAAAATGGCTGATATAGTATGATAATGAATGTAGTATGATAATTACTATACCATGATAACATGGCACATAGTATGAATCATTCTTCACCTTTACTTTCAGCTACAACAAAGATTATTTTATTTGCATTTAAGAAATGGAGTAACTGCAACCACAAAACAAAGAACAGCAAATACGAAAGTTTAGACATGCACAGTAGTTTTTATTCTTTCAGTTTATTTCATTGCAGTTTCCACATTTCTGCTTCCACTCCTCCTTTTTTCCTGAAAGATATTCTCCTGTTTCACCTTATATTTCAGGATATTTCTTCTTTCTCTGGAGTGAGGAGGAACAGGAAAATGTCTTATCATCGTTGTCACATCAGTTTTTAATATTTTCTCAAATTTTCCATTTTTCAAGTGTCTAGGTGTGCACAAAGCTATGAATGGGCACAAAAGTTGACCCCACTCAGTTGCTGTAGCTGCTTTGTTACACTAGTAGCTAGCCAAGAATCTGCTTACCTCCATGTGGGTCCTTTGTTCTACACCTACACAAGTCATGCCTAATTTGTACAGGCCTAAAGTAAGAATGAAACAGCCAAGTAAAGTTCAGCACACACTTCTTGAACCCTGGAAATTATACCAACAACTCATACCCACTGAACTACATTCCCCCAAATATTGTGAAAATGAGTGCAGGCTCCCATTTCTCAGGAATTTTTCATATTCATGCATGTAAATGCACATTAATTTGGAGAAGTTTATCCTCACTTGTAGAAAACAATGGTATAACCTTAGAGCTCTCACTTTATTGACAAATACTGAAAGAAAACTAAAGTGTCAGCATTCACAAGCTTCACCATCTGTACACAGTTGTACAGTCTGAACCAAGAGATACATCATGAGAATTAAGAAAAGCAATATAGCCTCCTTCTTAAGAATCACATGCACTCTAATAAAAAGAATAACACTGAATAAAATTTTCACAGAAATCAGAGCAAGTTATACAGTAACAATTCCAGACTGTATCAGTTAAATCATCCGTTTTGCTGGAGGATAATGAAATCTCATCTTTACTAATAATTTGTTGAATCAGAAAATAACTTCTGAATCAAACTGCCAATGAAGAAAGTAAATAGACTACAATTTTCTTGACCTTCAAAAAAAGCAAACCGGTAAATACAAACTCTGACCTTTGTAGACAGCTCATGTTTATTAGACAGTTATAGCCTCAGAAAGCTACTAAATTGTCAAAAACATGCTCTCCAGAAAGTCAGACGCATTTGCAATGGAACAACCAACCCACCTAATTTCATGTTAGTCACTTTCTTAACAAAATAACATTTGACTTTTCCACACTTAGTTCTGTTGGACAGTGAGGAGAGGAGGGAAACTACATTTTAACCTTGGTAAGAGTGCTGAGGTACAATATAAAAAACCCCAGCAAATTATTTTAATAAAATTTTTAAATAATCACATAGCTCGAGATTACAAAATCTTGCCAATCTTTGGGAAGTTTCAAGTTGTATTTTTCATCTTTCAGTTCTACTGTTACGGCTATATAACATCATTTAAACAGGGATAAGAAATGTATGAACTTGTTGTGCCTTGTTATAACATTACTTACCTAATACGACTTACATATTTTCACTTTATCAGGAGGCACAGTGTAGCCTACACATTTGAACCTCCTTGTCCAGAAACAGAAGTTCCTCGACCACTGCAAGAAGTGAAGCTTTGCATAGGCTTTTTTGACCTCACACTGTGACCCTCATACCAGCATTCACAGGCTATAGGTCATGACCTCAAGAATTAGCATCATGGAAATAAGAGCCCTTCCAGGTTTAGTTACAGAACAGGCCACTGTAGCAAACTCCTCAGTCTTCTCTAAACTGAACTCTGCAGTTTTGTTTTAACTCCACTAGAAGACAATAGATAACCCACACTTCAGTTTTCATTCCTCACACACTAAATCATCTCCTCTCCAACTAAAGGTCTGAGCTGCTGCTACACTATGAAAACATTCATTCAGTGTGGATCGAAAACCAATATCATATTGCCACTAGATGATCCTATTAAAAGGTTAAAGAAACATCAATATGGAATTGAAGACTTTTGCAATGTTAAGAAAAAAGGCTGAAATAAGTTATCCCTATTAAAATTTTATCTCCTAAGCAGGCTGCTTTGTATACACTTCCTTTAAAAAAAACAAAAAACAACAACAAACGTGCATCACACGGTCTTTCTCTATGCTACGCTATTGCTAATTAAGCCAGACATAACAAGCTCTATTTACATGCAATTCTGAACTACGTTTCTAAACTAATCTTTTCATCAGTAAGCGTTCTCAGATGCGTTTAACGAAGGAAAAGGGACCTAGCTTTGCGCGGTGGTTCGACGAGAGCGCTGACACGGGGAAGCCTTTCCCGGCTTCCCTCAGCAGGGGGCGCCAGCCCCCTCGGCCTGCAGCGGCACCGCGCACAGCCCGCCCGCCCGCCCGCGCGCGAAGGGACACCCGGGGTGGAAAGAAAAAGCACGGCATTTACCTTTATCCTGGAATTCTTGAGGATATCTGCAGAAGGAAGAAGAAACAACATAAAGCAATGCACGCTTGCGAATCCGCGGTACTAGAACATAGCATAGGACAATTGCGAGTTTTCAATGAACTTTGTAGCTGAAACAGCACTGCGAATATTCCTTAATAATTTTTAAGTCTTTATTTTGGGGTAAAATATTTACTCGTTTTTCTTCTGTCTTTCCCGTTGAGACAACCCCCAGTCGCTTAAAAAAAAAAAACTTGAACAAAACCAAACTCGGATA
Organism: Ibycter americanus; assembly: GCA_035590275.1. Taxonomy (NCBI): domain Eukaryota; kingdom Metazoa; phylum Chordata; class Aves; order Falconiformes; family Falconidae; genus Ibycter; species Ibycter americanus. Next base: position 109,797,332 of record JAVJGI010000050.1, on the reverse strand, counting down.
GCGCAGCCTCTTCTAGGAATAGACATTACTTGGATATCTTAAGGTATAAACATCTTTATACCTTAAACCTTTATCTTAAGGTATAAGCGTCTTTAATTTTAGCAAACCTTCTAAACATTAACATATTTCAAAAAATTTTCTGAACATGTAAAAGTCACTCTGAAATAGCACACTAGGTCAGCAAGCAAAAACCCACAAATAATGGGCTTAGTTGCAGTAATTTATGAAATCCAAATGAAAAAGTATTAATAATTAACCAGAAATTAAGAAGTTAATGCATCTCTAAATAAAAACCATCATTTTCAAATAAGAAGATCTCACCTAACTCAGTACATTAAAAAAAATACGTATCATCATGGGGGGAAAAAACACTTTTTCTTCAGAGATAAATCTTGACATACAGTGTGATATATAAAGATAAATAATCAGGATAGAGTTACGTAAAATGGCATCTTAGGAAGCATGCATGGACTACAGTTTATGTGAAAAGAGGACTTCATCAGAAATAACTGGCAAATAAAATGCAGCTGCCAAGACCATCTTTATGAACAGTAAGCAGTAATGCATGTATCAGGTTAGTCAGTAAGCAGATGCTTACAAGTAACGAGCAGGAGAGAAAGGAAGGGTGTAGGGATAAAAAACTGAGAAATGCAAACAGAGATAAAAGGCCAGATCTAAGAAATCCTCCATAGCAAGTAGCAGTAATAGTTAGGTACAGGCCGATATGTGGGAAGTGAAAATCAAAGATTACTACAATGGGCATATATTTTGTAACCTGCGTGAAAAGCAAAACACTGTTAACAGTGTATAACATTACAGAAGATGAGGAAGGAATTACAAATTAAAGTAAGATGTGAAATCATGGGGTCATGTAAGTGGATAGCAAAGGATTCAGTGTCAACTGTGCTCATAACTGCAGGTTCCCTCCTTTGATATTTCATCATCCAAAAAAACCCATAGTTGAGTCACAAAACCAAACAAAAAATTCAGTAGTGCTATATCTGCAAGTCATCAGTACAGTCCCAGTTAGCTCCACAACCCAGAAGGGAAAGCACAAAAAAAAAAAGAGAAAGAAAATCCTGGTTCCCTCTTTTTTTTAGGAAAAAAAAAAAAGTAGCTCCCTAAGCATTCACAGCCAGAATCAAAGGCACACAAATCTTTAATTACAAGTTGGGACACATATCATGTCTTCCCACAGTTAGTGTGATACAAAGAATGATGCCTTCACCAGATGATTGTGCTGTCTTTGAAATTGTAAACAAGTTGCCACAGAAGCAGGAGCATGTCATCAAAGGAAAGGTTAAGCGGTATCACACAGGAGTGATCAGTAAAAAAACACTTTGGAAAAAACAACTGGAGAAGAACAGCAAGTACTAGATTATACCCTAGTTGATTAGAGTTGTAAGAAAAGAGAGTTTGCAAAGAAAATTTTGTAGCACAAATAAAACTACAGCCAAATCTCTTTAGATGAAGTGTTTGAAATTAAAACACAACAGAGTCTCAAATCATACCTGATACTAGAAAAAACCCCAAAAAACAAATAAACAAAAAACCCTGCAACAAACCACACACACACAGAGCCCCTCTGCTTCGTCTGTCATAGTACTTCACTATTTTAACACTGCTGAAAGAAGCTTATGATCTATAAATAGTTTCCAGTTAAGTTTCTATTGTCTATTACAGAGCTAAAGGGCAGAAAATACAGTAAAGCAAAGTCAGCATTGAATTATGCTGTTTTACACCAGCTGAATATAGCCACAGACAGCTCATTCATATTCTCAATGCATTATCTGTCTCGTACTTTAAGGAATCTTACCAAAGCAGAGGTGAAGGCAAGCTCTACCCAACCAGCTTGCAATCAGGGTTCAGATTATTACAGCAATTCAAATGGCACAAATCTTTCTGTTCCCATTTCTTGCTAAATTACAGCAACTTCAAGAAAGATACAAGACTTGAACCCATGCAGATTATTTGACAAAATCAGGATCTAGACAGATTTTTCATTGTTAATAGTTATTAAAAGACTAAAAACTTAAGTTATCATTAACTGGCTTTCTAACATACTAAAGCCATGAAGCTCACTTACCTTGCCTTAACATCTTTTATCTTCTTAAGAAGCACTTCCCTTTTTTCTTTTGCTGTCTTAGATAGATTTTCTCCTTTTAGCATTTGTGAAATAAATGTGTCAACATCTAAATAAAGAAAAAAAAAAAAAAGACACCTCAAAAAAAGGTAAACACAGCCGCAATGAGTTTGACCTGATACTACTGTGAAAAAACTTAAGAAAATTATTTTCAGGTCTACACACAGCGTAGTTAACGGACATTTCAGATTCTGTTCTCTGTTCTACTTATGCTTAGCACAGCAAATCCTATGGTGACATTTGATTCTGGCTCAGTTAATTATGCCACGTAAGTCCTAATAAATTGCAGTACTATAACAATTACTTTCCATCGCATAAAGTAAGGGATAAAGCTAAAACATGGAAATAGCCTTTACACATGTATTACTGCCATGTTATTTCAGAAGTTCAAGTTACAAAAATGGTTGAGTAATTCATTATTTCAGCAGTAACGCCTACCCAGCTACTAATATAGGTCACTTACTGGTTACAGTATTGTCAAATGTTCTCACATCACCTCGGAACTCCCTACTTAACTAAAAGTTCATATCCAAAGCCTTAACCCCGCAAACAATTAGGTAGGCACAATAACCATATTGATGGAGTCAAGCTTATACATGTACTTGAAGTTAAGCTTACCTGCACTTGTAGAATCACAAACTAAAGCTCTAACCTGTACTGTAACTTTTCTTATACAGGTGATACGTTTATATAGTCATGTAGAACCAAAGCATTCCATAACACTTACCATGGTTCTTTGTAATATAGTAAATGTCCATTCCACAGGATAAAACCAATGCAGTGACTGAGAATCTGGGGGAGCGTAACTCCTCCAGTAGTACGTTCTCTTGATTAACAAAAACAATTGTGAAAACTCACTGTAAGTTTCCTATAGTTACCAATCAACACATGGTTATCCTGAAAACTGCAAAGTGAATATGTGACCAAAAAATCCTGCTTGTTAACTTGAATTTCTCAGCTGTATGGATAATAAGTGTTCATTGAATAAGGGAAAGCATACATAACACCCCCACGGTGCCTGCCCACCACCCATACACACACACACACACACACACATATATATACACACATACTTTGGCTCAATCTGGTAGATGCAAATACACATAGATAGTACTATTTTAATCCTGTAACTTTTCCAATCAGATGAGACATTCTGTTTTCAAACAGAAATACAATATAGCCAATTAAGTACTCAAATGTTTGCATGCCTATTTTACATTTTAAAACAATATTAAATCAATATTCACTGCAGATTTCCTAACTGAAAAATTTAATTGCCTGCTTTTCTTCTTTATAAAACAGAAGTTCAGCAGAAACATATCGCATTTAATAGTACAGGCTGCAAGAAAACAAGTCAAAAGTTACCCTTTCCAAACACTACCATAGCTATTACAAAGATGATGTTCTTTATAAATAATTTACCAGATTGTTTAGATTGCCGTCTTCACAAAGTGTGGTAAAAATCTTGTTTTAGACGTATCTTAGAGTTCTGAAGAATTATATTGCTCCCCTCCCCATAAAACAGAGAAGCTTCCCCATTAAATTTTCCAAAGCAGTCCTGAAGAGGGGAGAACCACACTCAGTTCTATGGCATTCCTTCTTTAAAAGGACAGAAGGAAAGGCACTTAACATATGTACTAATGAATCCTCCAGACACACCCCCAACAGCCTCTATGCCATCCACCAAGCATCCCTAGAAACATTTTGCCCTAATCCATAGAAAATGTATACATCTGCATAAATTCCAGTGATTGGAATTGTCAATCAAGCAGGCAAACGAGGACCCATGCAATCCAAAGTCATTGACCAACCACAAAACCTAGGTCAAAACCACCAATAATTTTACTACTGAGGGCAAAAACCATTGAGTTTTCTCTCAATGAAACCCAGTAGGATTTGCCAGTACAGACCAACCTTTCACTCTGGGAGGGTTATATTTGTTAATACTGGTTAAATATTTGTTCCTTCATACTTTTATGTATCTATTCCAAAAATAAGCTAGCAACTTCAAAGTTCTACCCAAGCAGCAATATGCAAAAGCTTAGAGGAATTAGTGACATTTATAAACAAGGAGCAATGCTTGCACAGTAATCCTTGGACATGAATTAATCACAGAACTTTGCTTCAGAAGTCTTCATTTAAACTTGGCGGGCTTCTTCACTTCTCAGCTGGGTTTTGAGCTTTTCTGAGAGGCCTGCTATCTGGGGTTTTGACTGACTGTCAAAGATTTTTTCAAATACAAATATTGAGATAACACTATTAAGGAGTATATGGGGAAGAGAAACCAAGTTGATTATCATAAGCAAGAATGACCACTTCTGGCTTAATATACATTGTAGATACAAAAATTTGAGAATTAACTACATTGCTGACAGAATCTATTATTTTCTGGAAAAGCTTGGACTTCAAAAGCAGAAGTAATGCAGAATTTTCAACCATGGAGGGACAGGGCAGCAGTAGATGCTCCATTTATTCTCAATGTAAGTAGATAATGAGTTGGAGGAGAGGGGCAAAGGAGAGAGACAGAAACAGAGGAAGAATGCAGAAGATCCTAATAAGTTTGTTGTTTCTAAACAGCAGCAGTTGCAGAGAAGACATCCCTGGGATAGCTCCCTCTCCCGTGAGACTGCGAAACAAGTTCTCCAAGCCTAGGTACCCACAATCAGACTGCACTGTACTCATCACAGAACACTATTACTTCCATATTTCCAGAGAAACCTTATAGCTTGATTCATCACAACCCCAAACATGAAGACAGACCTGACATACAGATCTTCAACAGGACGCTAAAGTAGTAGTTTACTTGCAAATTACACTTTCCTGTATCATAGATTTTTCTTATCTACTCACAGTTACACAGAATCTTACATATCTTGTTCAAGCCATGTTCTGATCTAGTGTTGTAAATCCATTCTGGATGTGCCACGTGCACATGAGATGAGCATCATGTCCTAAGCTCCTCTGGGCAAGAAGCAAGTAAGTTATCTAAGTTATGATCACCTCTTCACTACCTGTACTTCCACACTGTGGAAGAGCTGGGAAGGAGCAGTCCCTGCTGTTAGAGAAAGCATCATCACTGGCTTAACATAAGGGAGTGTTCACACAATTTCTCTTGACATTCGACAAAGTGATTTACCCTGGAATGAGAACAGAACTCAGGGCTTCAGTATGACAGATCCAAGTCTCATACAGTGAGCTTCAAACAGAAGCTGCACAATTTACCGATTTCTCACTGCTATTCCAGTCACTTACTTGCTCTCCATTCTCCCAGATGATCCAAAACTTGATCCCTCCTCTGCTAGTTTAATGCTACACAAAAAAGGAAAGTATAAACTACTAGTCACAAGCACTTGAGCATAGAATGTGTTTGTTTCACGCTTCAGTAGCAGTTGGTCCATTGAGGAATTTAAAAAGGAATAAAAGATAAACTCCAAAAAGAAAACCTCTTTGAGCAGACTTCTGATTTAAAAGCACTTTTACTAATCAGTTACCACACAACAAACAAAACAAACTATTTCCATAAATCGTTTGTTCCTAACAAACTGAGCAGGTGTTTAGTATCACACACTGCAGAGACTCAGCTGTTTCCATCGAAAACACTAAAATTTCAAAGAGCAATAAACTTTGGAAACCTATTCAACACCTCTTAACTTTTTTTTAAGCTTGTGTGTTAGACTGCCTGATAGCTTGAATGTCCCTATTTGATGCTCTATTTCTTAAAGCTCATGATTTTAACTTTGTCTGAACCATACCCCAGAGAAATTATTTGCCTCCAGAAATGAACAATAGCCGCTGTCGAAGTGGAAGATCAGATTGATACAATTCACTCACAAATAGCTCTGTCAATACAGGTTACAAACTGTCAGAAAAGGGAAGTCACACCAGTCTAGCCCTGTCCACTTCAACTGGCTCATACAGTTCAAAGTTTAATTGCCAGTTTATAGAACAGTCAAAAGCTAAAAGGCCATTTTCATTTCATTTTCATCCACATTCCTTTTACAAGGAAAAAAGCTAAGATTTATTTTGCATTTCATTGTTAAAACATTTTGTGGCTCTCCTTCCCTCAATGATTATAAACAGACAACACTGCAAGTTTTTCATTGTTTTAAGTCTTTGGGGCTATTTTCTTTAATGAAGGCTGAAACTACACAGATGGACTTTTTCAAGAACGTTGTAAATTTTTAGCCCAAAGCAAGTGCTGTGTTAACAAGTGCTAATCATAACAAATCGTAGCACTTTTGTTATTTACAGGGTTTAATACTGTGATCATAAGTCACACTTAAACATATTTAGGACAGGACTACCACATTTTTGTGTCAGGGTGGGCCAAACAGACTCTCATAGAGGCACTCAGAGTGTGCCCTGGGTCTTCACTTATCCACTCCTCCAGTAGATAACCAAACTGCTGTCCATGACATTATCAAAAAGTTAGTCACTTCTTCGTCACTTGATGAGTTCATACCATTCAAATGACAGAGAACCATCATAAACTGGTGATGAGACTGGTGTGTTTCCACTCACATGGCAGGGCATGCACACAGCTCCCTCTCTGTGACCTGAGGAGAACGAAGGCCCCTGTTTCCAGGCTAGACACGCATCTGTCATATGACAAGGGACACTGGCATGGGGTCACCTGGTGGATGAGCTGCCAGTCACGCAAGAAGGGAATGGCAGATCAGCAGACGAATTCCTCCAGCCACCAGCCTTCTCCCATCTCTCTCCTCCGCCTCAAGGACTGAGAGAGCCAGAAGCCGGCTACAAGCCAGAGAATTTTGGAAGGCAGGCCAGAGAATTTTGGAAGGTAGCTGCAAGCTAGGCACATTTGTGCACACACACTGTCCAAATGTGACCCACATTAAACAGACTACCACGTATCTTCCAGCTGGACAGGAGCTGGCATTAGAAAGCAATTAATTAATTTGATTTCAAAGTTTTTGTGCAATTCATTAATAAGGAACGGGTCTGAAGACAAATTATCAAGCAATATCTGTGACTGCCTGTCCCCCTGAATCAAGAAATATCTGAGGATTTTGCTTCTGCACTCCCCCTTCCTTCCCAACTATATTTAAAATTCTCTCTTGAGGGTTTGCTAAATTGTCTCTTAAAAATATATATGTATACATGCTTATACAGAAACAGAACACATGATGTAAAATAAAAGTGACTGACACTCCAACATGTCTAAAAATACCACACTGATCCAGCCTAACAAGTAGATCATCATTCCTTTTAACGCAGAGTCCTGCCTTTAGAAACTGCTGGACCTTAAATCCCCAGAAGCAAGGCTATCTTGTAATGTTGCCACATACAAAGTAAGTGTCATGAAAGACGTTGACACTCAACGGTTTCATTAGTGATTTAGAAAGCAGAAGTACGTCCAAATTGCTAAGACTCCTCAAATGAAGTAAATAGGTAAGACATCTCTTTCAAGTTAAAGAAGAAAATCTACTATCAAGGAGCATATATATCTAATCTCATTGGCTGAGTAGCTGAGCATCCTCTCGCTACATAAAAGGGGTGAGAAAAGATGAAGCTGTAACATATTAAGCATATCATGAAAAAACCAAACCAGTACAAATCATGATCAAGTTAAAGTGATTCCAAATGAACTATAATAAAAAATGTTAAGGATTAACCTAAAGATTTACACTGTATGCCACATTATGCTGCATCTATTGTGGTTTGTTGACATATGATTATGAAAGAAACGTAAACCCAGTCAGATGAGAAAGATAGACTCCACGTTAATTGAAAAAGACAAACTAAGTGAATAATGAGTATATAAAAAATAGCCTATGCCATTTTTATCACCCGTATATGACACTTATTCTCAAATTTATGGCAGAGACAATTGAACTGTGTTTCAAATCACTGGAGGTTATTTCTTACCAGGAATGCCTCCGTGCATTTTTTCACCTCACTGTTTCTATTCTTATTCCATTACTATTGAAATACATATATATTACCAAAGCTGTAAATACATGTCTATTTAGAAGATGTCTACAATAATCGCCCTGGCTTATCTTGTAAAGATGGATTCTTCAGCAAGAACCAGCACTTGTTAAAGCCTTGGGAACATGGAAGCTATGCTTTAAAACAAAGAGTAAAGTTTTAAATAACAATAGCATTTTAAAATTGAACCAGCCAATGAAAAAGAGCTACACTGTACCTAGGTGGCTTTTCCTATGACAGGAATGTAAGGAGCAAGTCCAGCAACAGCTGACAAGGAGGTCAAAAAAGGACAGTTCATTTTCTGGGCATCAGGGGTAAATATAACTACTGTAGTGCCCAAAAATAAAAGGGAAGCAAAATTAAACTCAGGCACTGGATCCACAGTCCTGTAGTCTTCTTGCCTTGCCCTCTTCTGCATGCTATTTCCAGAGTACAACTAAACAAGTAGGTAAAGAATATTAATTTAAAGACAAAATTACAGCAATCACATTGAAAACATGCATTTGGACAATCTAAGCACTTAGATAAACCGAATAATATCTGAGTGGAAACACTCTCTAGGGCAAGAACATTGGTTTCTGTTTAGTTTTGGGGTTTTGTTTAGTAGAACAAGGAAATTGGATATCGGGACTGGATACTTATATGATTCCATATTAACTACAGAAAGAGTTTTATTCCATTCTCATAGCAAGAATCTTCATAACTTTAAAAATATGAATACAGAAGATTCACACTGGAAATACTGCAAAATGTGAAAGGAAAACTGAATTAAAAGTGATAGGACCCTTACTATAGTCACAGATGGTATGAAGTTAAAAGGGGAAAAAGATACCAATGATATCTAACGATCATGACACCATCAAAAACTTCAAAAATAAAGAATTCTTAACTCCAACTAGATCTCCATTACTGAAAAAACTCAAGATATTTTTTTTTTCCAATCAAGATGACTGAAGCAACCAGCCTGATTTATGTTACAGGAGAAATAATATGCCTTTGGGGAAGAAGCAGTCGCTGAAATCCTTCTCAGCTGTGGACAAGCCAAAACTTAAGAGCACGTATCACAGAGAAAGGAAAAATAAAAATGAGCAGGCCTCCAAAAATTTATGTAGCCAATAAATTTGACAGCAAGGAAAAAAAAAAAAAGCCATCAACCACAAAACCAAGTTACATGCCACTTTGCCAAACACCTGCAAAAAGATCCTGAACATATAAACAAGACAGGGGATACCTTTTCAAAAGAAGAAAAGACACAATGGGGCTGGGCTTCCTTCACTAAATTCCAAAATCTCAAGCATCATCTATAAGGTGCAGAGACACAGGTAGGGAATGAAGAAGTTACATACACCACCACACACCTCCCAGGTGTAAAGACGGAGATGAGAGCGCAATAAAATTACTTTCTTCTCCCACCAGAAGGTCAACTCATGACCAGAGGACCCTGTTTCTGTCTCCAGTGCTTCCCTCTCACCACTTGAACAAGTCAGGGAAGAGAGGCTGGGATTGTGAAATCCCAGCAATCCTCTGCAATAAACCAATTGCCACACTGACCTTTCCCCTTCAACTTTACAGAAACAGCTTCCTCCTGTTTCCAACTAATGCAGTTAGCCCTGAGCTCAAGCTGTGCTTCTGCCTGGAACATTTCAGCGCCACTGACATGCAACTATGATGACCCTGCCAGCACGTGTGACAGAATTTGTTTTTACATTAAATATATAATATTGTTTAGGTTCAAAGTAAAGCACTCACAAGTCAGAAGTTTCCCGTGCAACTTTAATTCATCCCCTGGTGTGTTTATTCCCATTATCACCGTGTTTAACTGCAGGAGCACTTTGTATGTTTTCCAGTAGGACCCCTACTTGTTCAGCATAGTATGTGGACGATACTCTTAACAACCAATCAAGGCTAAACAGGGATAAGGAAATCCATATGATTGCTCCTCCACATGCTGCAGAAGTTGGAAATAGTAAGCAAGAAGGCCAAAGAGAGGAGGAAGAACACAATATTTGAGATTTTGAATCTGTCACTGCCTCGCTGGTATGTGAGTATTGGGCTAAAAAAAGGGGCTTGTCACTAGACATTAACTGCATGTTCTCAACAGAACCTGATATGAAGAAATGCCCGGCACTTGTAATAGCCACTGAATATAGACATCCAACTCACATTATTTTCTGGAGAAACCAGCACAGCATGGAGGCAGGTGAATTTGAATTCTAATTCTGTTCCACCATCGATTATTTTTTGTGACCCCAGATCACATCTTGTTTATTACACTAATTTTACCGATGAGAAAACAATATTCCCTCATCTCAAAGAGGTGCTGAATCAATACTTGTGAGCCATTAAAATAATACATTAAGAAGCACCCTCAAAGAAGAACATGCAGACATTAATAACTATCTACTCACTGTAGTCTTTGTATTATGAAAGAGGTTCTTAATGAGTAGTAAAGATAATACAGAGCTCCCTTCCTTCCTCCATTACCATACATCTTCACTACATGAATAGTTTTGAGCAAAAAGAAGGAGACTGCATAATAAAAGATTACCAGAACCTAAACATATCAGTGAATGAACTGCTCATACAGTCTGAATTACTCCAGTTTCTAACTTTCATGCACTTGACTGGTAACACACAAAAAAAAAAAAAAAGGAAGGAGAGGTTAACATACACAAACTGTAAAAAGTAATGCCATTTTTTTTGAAAAAGGAAGCAGGTTATTGAATTTTTACATTGCACAACCATTATTATATTTGTCTCCCTTTGATAATTCTGCAAGTAAGAATTAAAAGTTACAAACTTAACAGTTGTTCCTCACTACCCCATCTCCAGCCTGCTGGATTTCTGCTTACTCTATAATTACATTGTCATAAAATTAACAAGTGTTAAGCTCATTTTGCATTGAGTCCCAGAACAAAATTGCGTGTGAATGTAAATTAAGTTGAAAATATTACCATTACAGTTGTAGAGATGTATCATGTAGTATTTATGCTACCATAATAATAAAACAAAGATTTAAAGATCATTGATAAATAATTCCATTCTCCTCTTAACTTCAGTTCTACAGACAGCACTAAAGAAATTATCTCATTTTCTTCCAGAAAAGCTGAAGCTGCACACTGCACAAACACCAGATACCTGTATACAACCTAGGCTGTTGATCACAGTGACTCTGAAAGAACATACACACATTCCCCTTGATGGAAAACAGGTGTTATCAGTTCCACTGGGAAATACAAACTTTTGTATCACTCTTTCCATGGCAGACTGGATAAAGATAGGGAGAAGGCCACGTTTTGTAAATGAGGCACCATGACAAAAAAGCAAATCACAGCCTGAAACAATCCCATCTGCATCACACCCTCCCCCCCCAAAAAAAAATCGTAAAAGCACTTAAAACATTGAAGAGTTTCAAGATCAGCGTCACCCAGTGAAAATAGCTCTGAAACACACACACACTTCATGCAATCACAAGCTCTAAAATACAGTTATACCACAGAAAATACCAAGGTTTAGAAAGGCTCTCCGGGGTTAATTTTTGGGGTTTTTTTTAATTATTAAGAATCTATGTCATAATAAAAAATCACCAGAAACTTTCCTTTTTTCTGGTGGCCTTTCACGCAGATTTTACTAGAGATGGTATGATCTGCAAATAATGTACTTACAAACAGTACTTAGGAAAACACTTCAGACAGCTGGCAGAAGTGCTTTAAAGATGAGAAGATGCATAGGAGCAATATGTTTCAAGCATTAACTCTTACAATCAAAGTGTTAAAAAAAGAACAGACTTCAAAGGTGATGAGCTATAGTAGATTCTAACAGTGCCCAGCCATGTCGTCAAGGATTTCCGAGGGGAGACTTTGAAAAGCACATATAATTTTAACAGCTTAGTCAGCTACACAAGTTTCTGTGGCAGAAACCTAAGTTCTCAAAAGAAAGGGACTTTCTTTTGAAAAAGAAACTAAAACTGTTTCAGGATAGCAAAGCCTTTTATGAGCTTTTCCATAAAGATAAAATGAAATCCCGAGCTGGAAATACTTAATTTATTTTAACGAACAACAACAAAAAAAAAAAAAAAAAAAAAAAAAGAAATGTAAGTCTTGAACATGAAAAACAACACTGGTAGTTTTGAAGTCTCCACTAACAGCACCGCCGCCAACCTGTCACGGCAAGAAGCCATCCCGCTCCTGCGCCCCGCCGTACCCTACAGGCGGGGACCGTCAGCCGGGCGCATGTGGCCGCTATGGCAGTACGCCACCAACACCTTCATCGCGTCGATGACATTCGCCTCAGCTGTTTAGCGGGGAAGTTCTTTTATTATTTTGTTTCAGTTAGTTCGGGGAGCGGCCCTGCTGGCACCAGAGCGGCGCGGACGGCACCAGCCGGGCCACCGGCACGGCCCGACGGGGCG
>JAVJGI010000050.1:109766452-109784111 GCA_035590275.1 Ibycter americanus | reverse complement strand
CCGCCGCCGCCGCGCATGCGCTTCCCCCCCATGTTTACACGCGCTGCGGGGTGTCCCCCTAGCAACGCCCCCGCCACGAGGGACTGCCTCCCACGTGACCTCTGCCAGCAGCCATTTTGCGTGAGGGCATCGTGCCTCTTGCCAGAATCGAACATGGCGCTCAGCGTTAGTCATCTGCTCGCTTCCGCCCTGAAGCCCAGGAGAGGTTGACTATTGGATAAGAATGCCAGGAAGTTGCTCTCTGATTGGTCTATTGATTGTCCCGCCTAAGCGTCAAACCCTTCCCAAGCCGAGGGCTGGCGGCCCCGGCCTCCACTCACGGGGGTGGGCACGGCTGGGTATAACGACTGCTAAATTTTGGACCTAATTTTTTCTAATTATTTTTCCAGCCTTCATTCGGAGCACGGGACTGACTTTAGTTTGCCTCTTGGCAGGCGGGACGGCGCTGCTGAGGGAACAAGGGAGAGAATGTTGGCCCCTGCATCCAGCAGGCCCTGCAGGTGCCCCCGGTTCCCTCTCAGCCTGCTGCCGTTACCAGCATTAGGGTTTGAGATAACAGACCTGCCATCGTTACCAGCATCACGGTTAGGTATAGCAGACTGCAGCCCAAACTCTGACCACAGCTGTGCTGATGTCCCAGTCAGCAGCTAGCAAAATCAAGCCAGAGAACTTGAGAGGAAATCACATGCATGCCTGAAGCATGCAGTGAAATAAGAAATGGAAAGTGAAGCAGTGGTAACAGGCCTGTTGGTATTGGCATCGGTTAGCACAGATGTGCGGGCAGAGGTAGCGAGAGTTGGTGTTCCTAAGCAACACAACTGGGCTGCTAGAAGAGCTGACTTTGTAGAAGTTTTGGTTATGGGGCAGCTTTGGTGTATTTTTCCTGCAAATCCCTAGTTGTATGTATTTGGAGCACATCGGTGATTGAGTATGTTTAGTCAAATAGTCAAAGTAAACTCGGCATGTGCTTCTGTGACCTTGGTGGTTTTGGCTATATCTATGTTATTACTACAGAAAGTGTTTGTGTTAGAGCTGCAGTTATGTTAGCACATCTGTACATCATAGCAGTGTAGAAAAAAACAGCAAGGAAAAGAAATTACATTTATAAAATTTCACCTTTATACATGCGTAATTATATTACCACTTGTGGCGCAGCTGGCAGTACAGCTGTATCAGTCAGATATTAAACAGTTTCGTACTTCTGCTTGATGTAGCTGTGCCAGCTGAAGTCTGCAACGTAGACATGGTGTTAGATTATATTGTTCTCCTGACCTCTCACATCTCTTCTAATTACATGGAACAACTCATTTCAAATACATCTGGGTTTTCAAAGCATTGCTGCTTTATTACCTGATTTTATGGCCAGCTTGACTGAAACTCAAGCAGTTAACTAACTGACCTATATGATGTTGCATAATGATTTTTACGTTGGTTATCTAATTTCAAAATAAACATGCACACACATCTGGGTGCATACATGTATAAATAGATCTTGCCTCTTCATTTGTATAAATACCTACTACCCTTTGGTACAAGAATATGTTTGATTAATTTTTTCTGTGGTTGGCAAGGAGGGCTCTTTGGGCTGATGTTAAATTACTCATTTCAGATGTGTAGTCTTGGGAAGCTGCCATAAGGAATGGGAAAATGGCTTGTAGTCAAATTTGCTTGCCCTATTTCAGGTTAATCATAATGCTGCTTTCTAGTGCTGACTTTATGGCACCATCCATTTCTGTTCCAGAAATGAGTCAAGGGTGTCATTTGAACTCTGTTGTAGTCTGTTTTGAGATCACTTTTCCTTGTAATTTATTCCATATGTTTACCATTTGTGTGAGCTTTCCCTGAGTTTCAGAACATCAAATGAGAAGAAATAACTTACCTTTATTGTTTCTCACCCTCCCATAGTCTAGTCACTCTTTTTTTCTACTTACTTTTTTTCTTAAAGACCTCCCTGTTGTTGCACGGAAGACCAGCCCATCACACAGTTAGCAAGATTTGTGACCCAGGCCTATTTTAAGCCTTGTTAAGTTCCAGATTTACTCATAGTTCCCTAATTTTTAAATCTACCGCTAATAGGAAACATAATTCAAAACAGACTCCTTCAATGAAACAAGTCTGACTTCAGTACTGTTTCAGCCTGGTTTCTAAGGATTCCACAGCTTGTGCCTCATCGAAATCAGACACACTGCTTTGCCTAATCAGGCCCATAGATCAGGGGTTCTTGATGTGTGGGGAGCAACATCACAGGGAACACACAGACGTTTATTGTCCTTCTGTGTGGGGAGAGCTACAAAAACAGGGAGTTCAGGAGTAATAGCCTACCTGAATCTGCAGAGACCCTACAGTAATGCAGCTGTAAGAATAATAAAGTTTCCCGTTCAGGAGCAGCATCACTGCTGCCTTGCCCCCCCAAAGAAATCTGACATATCCATCATACGGGGAGATCCACGAAATGTTCCACTTTTCTGCAGCCTAGCTTTTAAAACTTTGATTCTAGGAGAAGGAAACAGGACTTGTGCACAGCTGCTGCTTGTTCTCTACGTGTCCTTTAATAGAAAGTTAATTGGATTACAGTGCATGCTCCCTGCACTATTTCACACAGGCAGCAGCAGCTTTGTTGAGGCTATTCTATTTTCTCATCTGTTCATCCCATTGGCTGGCTGTCTTCTTTTGGCAGATTCAAAACAAAATAGCTAGTCAATAATCAGAATATTTATATTTTTTAATTATTTAATTACATTAAACAGCAGTTGGCAGAGATTTCTGGCATGCATGTATAGCTGTTAAACACAAGGAGCACAGACTTTCTTTACAGAAGCACTATATAAAGAAACGCAAAAACTTCTGGGTTTAAAAAACTCAGAAAATCATGTTATTGAATGACAGTGCTCTAAACATGGCAACTCTTTATGTATTTTGACTGTGGTCACTGCACTGAAGAGAAGCTGCAGTGCCTCTAACAGAGGAAAAACATATTCTGAACCCTTTGTCCTCTGGCAAAACATCATTAATGTTTTCTTAGGATTTGCTACCACTGCTTGAGTTAAAATTATTTCCTCACAGGCAGATGTATGTTCAGGACATTACAGCAGTTGTTTTGAAAATAACTTTACAAAAAACTTTGAAGCATAAAGAAGAGCTAGTACTTCAGGTAATAACTCTAAAATTTTGTGTATCCTCTTTCTATTCAGAATCTATCTCCATGAAAGCTTCCTATTTCCCTGTCCTCTTACAGGCATTTTATACAGAAACAAAATCTTTGAAGCGTTCAAGTATTGTTTGCACAGTTGGGCTGCATTGGCTGTACTTTGTTAGGATGTGGAAACATGGTCTTGCACTTAGAATTCAACCTATCAAACATGAGCTGAACAGGCTTTTTAATTTATGGGATGCTTTGATGATCACAAATGGAACTAAAATGTACTCGGTGAAACTGTGGAAGTTATGAACAGAGTGCTTGTTTCTTTGTTAGTTTCTATGATGAAAAATTGCAACAGCAGCCTTTTTCTACACGGTTTGGAGACTTGGGTGTTGCTGAGTTACAAAACTGATGTACTTTTCTTTGTGAAGGTGACCTGACATTTATGGAGTACTTCCCAGATTGGTACTGTCTTGCTCTGAATGTTGCTTTCCTGTATAAGCCTATAGTTTTGAGACCTCAGCCTGAAGACAGCAATTCCCTACAGATTTAAAAACACATGTCAAGAAACACAAGTCATTCCTTGCCCTCTCCATGTGTTCCCAGCTATATGACCACAGAGGTGCTGAACTGAAAAAAATCAAGAATGGTGCACTACATCATTTGCTATGCACTGTAGCATGACTACCTGCTCAGCCTTCAGAACTATTATTTTTGATGCTGAAGTCTTCACCTTTCCAAAGATGGAGCAACAAGGGCATAATTCTTCATTTTTGTACTTGAACATATTCCAGCAATGTCTAGTTTTACCTAAGAATTACCTCTGGAAAGAAAGATTAGTGTTTACATTATCAAAACTAAAACTGTAGGATGATAAATAGAACTTTGAATGATGTTTTCTAAGCATTACATGTTGTGGGAAACATTTTTTGCATATGCATTTCTTTTCACCTGAGCATCCATTAGTTTGTACAGGATCCAGTATTTTGTTAGACAAATAATATTCTGTATCTCATTAAATTCAAGTTCAGTGTCTTGTTTAAAAAGAATTTCTATTAAGAAAACTTATATCAGATAAAGGCTTCAGAGTTTCACTAAGATCCTGTTTTGAGGTGGTTTTCCAGCTGGATTGATTCAAATGGAACATCCTGAAAGTTAGTTTTGGCACAGGTGTGAGATTTCAGTGGACATTTTGTCTCACTGAAGTCTATGAAAGCAAGCCAAAGATAACTCTCCAAGCATCACAGAAGACAACCTCTGCTGCTCATGATGCAAGTAGTTCCAATGAAGTGTGGAGACAACCAGCTGAATAAGACTTGCGAGATTTCAGCTCATACTAAATCCATTTGTTCTTGTTTGTATCAAGCCCTTTGATCTTAGATGTCTTAAAATTAAATACTGAAGGAATGAAGACTTCCTCTCCTCACTTCTCTTCAAGATGTATGCAGATGCCCTGATGGGTCTTCTGCAGCTGAGCATGGTTTTAGGAAGGAAGTGGGGAGGGAAGCTCTGTTTGACTGCTGTTAATAATTAGATCTCACATGAAATTTTCTAAACCCCCTATATAACCTCAATATCTAATGAATATTTTGAAGCAATGAAGAGTCTTAATAGCTCTGAGGTGAATAAATTTGCATAAACATCCTGTTGCACTCTGCAGAAGTAAAAGCAAAACTTCACCATTCTTTGAAAGGTAGATGAAATAAAAAGGAAATCTAGGTAACCTCTAATCTAAATTTACTGCTTTCTAGTTCTTTTAGCCGTTTATTAGCTATGATACAATGCACTGAGTCATATTTCAAACATATTATACCTTAGGTAATGAAATTAATGAAGAATACTTTTCCATGCATTTCTGTATGAAGATCCTATATCCTTTTCCTGTTGCAATAACATCACTTCAGTCCCTTGTGCCATAAGACACTCGTCATCATTTGAGTCACTGCCCTCATTTTTTTCCTCCCCATGCCACTTAATCAGTGAGAAAGGGGCAGCATTTTCTGTGGCCAATTTGAAGGGATTGCTGTGCTGTTGGCCTGTCAGCACACTTCTGCTGATTGACCAGCCTGCAAGCCAAACAGAATAGGTACTCGCTGAGCCCAAGTGGCAGTCTTTTCTGCAGCAGTGTCATTAGCCTGGCTCTCTGTACTTCATCCAGCAGCTGCTTTTCAAGAAGTTTTAAAGAAGATAATATCTGAAGGCTATATCTACCACATATAGCAGTCAGATTTTAAGGAGAAATCAATAGGTGAACAGGTTTCCTTGGCTAATCAAGCAAGAATTGTTACTTTGGAAACTCAGAGGTGAATTTTACAGTAATTAGCAGAAGCCTTGAGGCACAACCAGCTTAAGTGTTCCTGTCTGCTAGTATCATACATTTTGTGAGCAGCAGGGCAATCCCCTTTTTGAAGTTCCATCATCTGTACATTGTAGAAGGAGCAGTAACAATAGATTTGCAAAAAAATAAAGGAGGTTTCCAGAGTTGCAAAACTTTTCTGTATAATGCTACATTTCCATTCACATGAGAAATAAAACAGTCACTTTGGTTTAAAGTGGAACTGCATCAAAATCAGGGTAAAATCTAAATAAAATTTCTGCAATAAGCTACGGAATAGTGGCTCACAGCCTCTGAATTGCCAATCTTTTAACTGAAATAAAGACAAAGAACTTCCTAAACAAGGTGCATTTCTCAGAGACACACTGAGAGCCTTCCACTAAACATTAGTGAAGTAGTAAGCTAAGAGTTTAAAAAGTTAAAAGGCATTGCTGTGTTATTTTTATTTTTGAAAAGTCAAAATGCACTTTAGAAGAGTGCTTCCATCACCCTAAAAAAATGAATATATGACATATTACAGTCTAGCTAACAAGAAGAGCTGAACGTTAGATCATATGCATAGGCATTAGCCTTCCATCTTTCTTTATAAAACAGCTCAGATAAAAATTCATCTTAATGAGTTTAACCAGTATTTTTCCTTGCAGCATTCCTAGCTTCTTTTTTTTTTCTTTTCTTTTCTTTTTTTTTTTGGCTACTCTTAAATGATTGCCAAAACCTAAAACAAATCTGGAAAGTATCACAAAATTTCAAATGAAATAGCTGTTCTTGTTGTCTGAATTCAACTGTGTTTCTGGGAACCATAGATGAAAATATTCCTCAGGCTCATATAGAAAGGACTGGTCCAAGTGAGGCAGATGTATAGTCTCATTTCTTGCCGTACAAACTCATTTTCTCTACAAGAGAAAATCATCAATTACCTTCTTTTAAAGTGATACATAGATATGTAAAATGTCATGCCAAATAAGAAGCATTTGTTGTCTGCACTAGAAATTGTATTTGATCCCATTTTATTAAAGTGCTCAACTGGTAAATTTCACCTCAATGAATTTAGTTTGAGCTGTGAATTATTATTTTGTACAACAGAGAACCTTGAAAAACTCCTGATGCAAATACACTTTATTTATAAAGTGTCTTCTGGGATATCACATGGTTTACAGTGAAACTACTCAATTAATAAAATAGCTTTTCTCAGCAAGTATTTCTACAATAATGTCCATAACCTACAGTGTGCCTGGCTAAAAGTATTCCAAGACAATCATAGCAATATACTAAAGGGGGCAAGCAGACCCCAAGCCAATATTGTCTCACTTTTTTTTTTTCTTCTTAATTTAATAAAAAGCTCTGAATACAGAGACTGACGGGTTTTCAATTGATCTCGGTACTTTATAGCTCCTGACACTTGGGTGACTAAGCACCTTACAAACCCAACCAAAACAGAAACTTTAAGAGGAAAAAAGGAGTTACTAACCCGAGGCTGTAGAAGTGGCTTTGCCAGAATGACAAGGGAACTATGTGGCAGCATGTGGAAATCAGCCAGATCACAGAAATCCCAAACAAGTACATCCACTGCTGGGTCATACCAACCCTCCAGCAAGCCACTGTAAAATCCTTCAGCTGTCACTGGCTCACCAGAAGATTGCTGGATTCCTGTCCTTTCTGTGAAAGGTGTTACATATAGACTTCTTATAATTCTTCAGTTCCAGGTGGTGCATTTTGGGATTACCCTACATCCCCACTAGCTGGCACAGCGCGATCCTGCTAGCTTGGCAGACTGCCTCCATTGCTGTTTTTGCAACTTCTTATCTTTCCCAGGCATGAGCGTGATGCTAACGTAATCAATGCTATTAACAGCTAAAAAGCTGAAAACGTTAGAAGGAAACTAATATGTTGTATTTAATTTAAGAAATCAAAGCACGCTATGTAAGAATCCTTCCAGTGGATTGTGTTTGTGTTCAGCGACATCTGTATGGATCTTTCCACATAGGTAGCTCCTCGCTTCAACCATGATGTGAAGAACCACCTCAGCTTCATCACCCATCTATCCTTGCGGTTCCCAGCGAGGCTGCTGACCTGAAAACCAGCTGCCAGTTCTGTTGAGCAAATGTCTCCGTGATGTATAAACCACGATTTCTGCTGAGCAAATGTCTCCATAATATATAAAGCATATAAATCCATAAAGTATGAAACTGTTGTGCTTTCATCTTACACTGCTAAGCATTAAAGATTCAGCATCATAGACCTAGTCACTGACAAATAAAAGAAAACAAGGCTAGGGCACAGAAGGCAGTCTCAGGGCTTCCCAATCAACTGCTGGTAAGCTTGATTTTGCCTAATACACTGATCCATCTTACCCATTTCTGCTTAAAAGTTTATGAATTCAGTTATTCCTAATGAAAGTATTAAATACAGTGCCAAACTCATGAGCCAGAGGGCTGTTTTTTCAAGTTTTCATTACCTACTAAGTAAATTAATTAATGCAAATGAAACTCTAGTGTCATAAAACCACATCCTGCTTTAATTGAAGACAATGGCAAAACTGTCATTGACCTCCATGGGAACAGGTTCAGGCCCATAACTTTCATATATTGTACATTAAGCGACATAATCAGAAATACTATCTTCTCTCGTTAAAATGACATACAGATATAGCATGACAAGTAGCAGCACAGGGACTCATCTGATGGCTGTAATTAGAGGGTTTTAATGACAGGTTAGGTATGTTTAGTATGCAATTCCGCATTGCTGCTACACTATCAGATTCTATTCAGGATCTTTACACATAGCATAACTGAATTCAGAGGCAGATGAATGTTCCCGATATTTCAAATTCAGCAGTTTTGCTGATTTAGCACCTTCTGAAGCATGCACCATGTGGTGAACAAACACTACAAGCAAAGATGTTCTCCACTGAGATTTGTCAGGGATTTAAAACATTAACACTTTCCTTCTCTCCTTACAGATAGAAAAAGTGTTGCTTTCTGTTTAGATACAGAGAGCTGTGCAATCATCCTAATAGGTATCATTTCATTATCTCTGAGGAATTTAGGTGTGGAGCCAACTCTATGTATTAGTTAATAACCAATCCATTACTTGATTAACTGACTTATATGAAGAAAGCTTATCATCCATAGATTTGTCTGCTTGGAATTAAGTCAAAACAAGATACTCAAAAGATAGTTTTTTCGGGTTTCAATATCTTACAGAAAAATCATTGTGCCAGATTACAATGAAATATTCTGAAGAATAATATGTGCTTTAAAAATAGCAGATACCATAAACGCATAAAACCAATACTAAAATAGCCCAAGGCACTGCTAATTAAGCATGACTCAGTGCTTCCAGTAAATTCACGGCAGCTGCAAGCAACAGGAAAAAAGTTGTCTATCTCAAAGCATTGCCAACCTACTGTAGAGACTTGATCCGAAGGGTTTGAACATCTCATGTATATAAGATTGCCAGTTCATATCCATATATACAGTCGCATTCTCTTGGGATTTTTCTTTCTCCCCCCAAATTATCAGTAGCTTCTTCAGAAAGTCATCACTGCCTGATATAGTAGGATTTAGGAATTATTCTATGAGTTGATATATTTCTTTTCTTGACATAGTGTTAGGAGTGTATTTTGGCCAGGAAGCCCGAAGCTAAATACTCCAGCATTCATAAGCCATGCCAGGGATTCTTGGAAGCACCTGTACCTTGCAGTTATGTGCAAATGCCTTTGAGATATGTCAGAACATTGTTTATTTTTACCATACCACCAGCATGTCAACTGAATTAATTTTCATATTCTTGTCCTGATGGGATATGGCTTTGAATATAAAAATTGACATATGTGAGTGCTGAGTACTTAAAGAGGTATTGATGCTTTCCCAAAATTACCCAATAGATCTTTGCTGGCCAACAATACAATTAAACTACAATACCTTTGTGAGTTACCTATTAACAACCCCAGTTCACAGATGTGTGTGTTGTTTCACAGAGCTGCATCAAGAGATACATCCAATAGGGATGTGATCACGTTAAGAGTTGTCTTGGTTTTGGACACACCAGTACTAGAGTAGCATCGCAGTCTTAAATAAATGCAATACATCAATGCTTCTCCACACTGTCCTGCACAACAGCCTACACCTCAGGGTGAAAACCCCTGCAGGCAGGTCCTTCACTCCTTCTTCAGCAAAATCAGGTCAGTTGGAGAGCAAAAATGAGGTGGGAGCGACCATGTTCCCCTGTAGTCCTTCAAAACTTCAGTAACTTTTTGTTTAAAACGTTCAGTAACATAAGAATAACTGGTGCTGGAATCAGCATCAGAGAAGATTCAGACTAAATCACCTGTACCTCAGGAAGGCTGTAGGAAGATTTGTTCGTTTCCTGTGTTGCAGCTTCATGACCTACAGATCTGAAGACTGCATTACTCAGAAGATTGTCCTTTTTCTCTCAGTCTCTGTCTCCTCCATATGTATTTTTCTTTTGGTCGTGTGACACTCACAAAGTGAAACCTTCAGGGAATGGCTTATCTGAAAGCAGGACTGAAGGAGGAGAATCTGATCTGCACATTTTTGTCATGTTTCATGCCATATATTTGTCTGAAAGGGGTGGGGATGGTGTACTGGTAGGCATAGTGCTTTTATCACAGCTTTCTAGCTTTATCTATCAGCTTTCTGTAAAAGAGAATAAATAATGGTGTCAAGCTGGACATTTACTTATAGATGTTCCTAAATCAAAGCAGAAAACTGAGGAGATAAGACAATGATTTGCTTACAGTGCAGGAAATATCCCTATTACAGGGTATTGCTTGCGAGATAGTACTCCTTCTCTGAGGGACACGGGGAAGTCCTGCACAGGAGAGGCTACCAGGCAAGGGACTCCAGATCATGTGGGTCTTGTGAGTGTGTGGGAAAGCAAGCAGGTAGTTGCCTTTGGTCTATTCTTTTACAGAATATATCACCTTCTTTCTAAATGAATACTTTTATGAGCACTGTAACTACTGAAACCAATTGTTTTTGTCTCGTGGTTGACTACGAGCTGTGAGGTTTGTTCACAGGCTGGCACATATGAAAGATCCTGCTGTCTCCAGTGCGGATTCTCTTGAGTCTTACAACTTTTGAGCTTACGCTTCAGCCTTTTCTTTGTCCAGAACTTATGGGATCTCTGCTCCTATTACTCTTCATATTTTCTAGAACTTCTAAATCATTTAAGTATCTGTGAAACACTTGCTCATTTCTAATGCAGTGGAAAACAAAAAGGGTCAAAGACAGTATTGGGTACATACATACACATATGCAAACAAATGCATAGCACCAAGAACACCATGTTTTCGGGTGGCTCTGTTAAAATGACATATTGTGGATAGTAGCTGCCTGCAGGAATTGCTGTCCAGTTCCATGTTTGAAGCTGAACATATTATCTTTAATTATAATAAAATTGCTACCTGTTTTTGTTACAGCTTCTGCATGACCAAGTTCTAATGTGCCCGTGGCAAGGAAAATACTGTTTCCATTCCAATTGGAATAATGAGAAAATGCATTTAATGTATTGGCTTTAATACAGTATTTATCAGAAGATTATCCTTTGAAATTGTCAGTTTATGGCGTGTAAATTAGATCTGGTACTCGAAGCCTGTCAAGTAAAAGCAAGCTTTCTTCAATGATCATATTCCTTTTCACTTCACAAGTGGGGCATGATAAAGTGAACTCCTGAAAAGTACTGAGGCAGCAGGAGGCTTGGCATTTCAGTAAGTGCAACAAAGACTGCATCCCAAGAAATTGCTCAGCAGTGTTTTCCATGTACAAGCTTTCTTCATGAGTACATCCTCTCCTTTACAAACTGGAAGACAGAAGATTATTGAGCAATAAAGGATGGAGAGAAAGGACATGGTAGCATAACAATTAATAAAGGTATGGGTGGTATCTAAATATTAATAGGAAACCTTAAATATTGACTTTGGTCCAGTGTATTTTGTTGAACGAGTTACAGTCTGGCTTGGCCTAACCTGCCCAGCTTACCATGTTCTGGCTCACAAGGGAAAAGCCTTTTCAATGTAAGTACCCTAAGCAGTAAGATAAACTCTGAGAAGTAATAGTGGAAGTGTTACTCCACCTCTGGGAATGGTGGGGTTCAGAGGTTGTTAATTCTAAAATAAAGTCCATGGAGCAGCTGTTTCCTTGTTTCAACTGAGAGCATCACACAGTTAATGATGAGAGTTAGCCTGAAAATTATAAAATTATTTCCAAATATTTATTTGCTTAATATACTGTCCAGTTAATTATGTTCAGATGAAACACAGTGAAAGAAAGCCTTCTTGTAGAGGTTAACTTTCATAAATTTTACTAATTTATTTCTTAATTCTGATTAATATGACTAGGGAATAAAACTGGTGGGTTTTTTTCCACTGCTAATCAAGAACTATTACCTACCTGTAATAAAACAACATAGTATGCATATAAACAGCGGTATATAAGGTATCTGTGGTCTTATCTGCAGCATTTACCCTATTCTGGTGCTGGAGTCAACTAGATGCTCAGAAAAAAAAAAAACAGGAACAAAGCGACCTAGCAGCTATGCAAAATTGTTGTTTGGAAGGGCCTCTCACAGAGCTTGAGATCATATCGTGACATTTTAATTGTTGCCTTTGTTTCTTGTGACTGTCCCCTTCCCCTCCCCGCCCCAAAGGGGAATTAGAGCAATGGCAGAGAGTCCCCCTTTACATGGGTAATTCTGCACCTTACTTCCACCAAAATGTTGAAAAGCAGCTAGGAAATGCTTCATATCATACAAGTTAATTAAAGAATTTCTGTGTTTTCAATGAAATTTTTTAAATTATTAAGTTTCTTTTCTTCCTTCTGCAAGCCCTGACAACATATTCCTGTAATGCACTGGAAGGTCTCTTTCTCAAATGTGAGATATATAGTTACATATATTTATGTAGGAGTTTTATCTTTTGGGCATGATCATTCCAAATAAAACAAAAAATGATTAATTTTTGCATGGCACAAATTAGTTCCTGGTTTGAAGTGCTCTAAATAATACCCTGTACAGTTAATGGTGCATTTTAGCCTTTGAGAGGGTACAGTGATGTTAAACACTAAAGTAGCTGTGAATCTGCAATCTACTGAGCAAGACCTTGCTGATCACTGAGTTCATGGCACAGATTTTACTCAGACACAGGGCACATGGAAATATTCTATCGAAGTACGTTACTATTTTGGTCGAAAATCTGCTTCATTATGCCTGTGAAATGCAACAGTCAAATGTGGTAGTAGTTGTAAAAAACCAGAACTATTTAGGGGAATTTTTCTCTTCTTTGGGCTGAGGAAATCGCAAACCATTATGTATTAAGATACAGTCTTTATATAATTTTAAGGTCAATAAGTTGTCATCAATGACAGGTTTATTATTCTGTGTATACAAGCGAATGCTTTCTTTAAAAGTGATTCAATGTCCACATACAAATAATGCCTCTGTGTTATTTTCCCCTGCCTGTTCTGTGGCTGGTGATGAAAGAAAGAGAGAAAGAGAGAAAGAAAGAGAGAAAGAGAGAAAGGAAGGAAGGAAGAAAGAAAGAAAGAAGAGAAGAAAGAAAGGAGGAAGGAAGGAAGGAAGGAAGGAAAGAAAAGAGAGAGCAAGTAAGAAAGGAAGAAGGAAGGAAGGAAGGAAAGAGGAGAGAGAGAGAAAGAGAGAAAGGAAGGAAGAAAGAAAGAAAGAAAAGAAAAAAGAGAGAGAAAGAAAGAGAAAGAAAGAAAGAAAGAAAAAGAAAGAAAGAAAGAAACAAACAAACAAAGGAAGAGAGGAAGAAAGGAAGAAAGAAAGAAAAGAAAGAAAAGGAAGGAAGGACGAAAGGAAGAACGAGACAGAGAGAAAGAAAAAACAACCAGAAATACAACTTCAAAATATTTTTTAAAATGTAAAATTTTAATTTTATGGTTACTTTTTTTTAAATCACTAAGACCAGAGAGTCCACTGTCCAGCATGTTCTGCATGGCTGAAAAGCCAGCATGCCATATTACAGTTTAAGTAGAGTTAGAAGAACCCATGTTTCAAAATCTTGTCCAAATCTGGTTTTTATTTAGCCCAACTTATACTTCTAGATGCAAAATCATTATCTCGAAGCAAAACTTACAGGATTTGTTTCCATGGCAATTGTTCTTCACTCATTTGATCTTTGAATAAACACCATAAACTTCTTGTGTAACAGAGGACTGTCCATCCCATACTGAACCATCTTGAATAACCAGGTACAGCTTTTGTCTTTAGCAGTAACCAATATTTTGTAATTCAGAAAAGGAACAGAAACCTTGCAAATTCATACAGTCAACTAACTGACTTTGTGCAATGGTTATCTGGTGCACTGATATTGGGATTTTAGTACCACATCTTACTGTAAGTTGTATGGCTTTGGTTATAATTCAGTAGGCTGACACTATAGTGTGTGAAGTATATTTTCCTTTACTCATTTTTCTGAAACAAAAATATTAGAACTCTAGGGACTGGCAACATATCATGTGGTAATCTAAATTATATGCAGTTTCTATAGCATTTTTAAAAGGATTTAGGCATTGATTCACTCTACATCTTAAGCTTAAATGATTGACACAGCAAAGGTTCACTTTAAAAATGGACTTAGACAACTTCAGTGACATTGACTTATAACAAAACTTAGCATCTTAAGTGCTCAAAATACATCTAAAAGGGAGTCTCGAAGCATGCAACACTGAAGGCAGCAGTTGCTTGCTACTTCAAAAAAAATCTAGGTCCAAATTTGAATGAGTGCCTAAGTAAACATTCAGAACTTGGTTCATAAACTAAACTATGGGAAATCTGTCCTGAAAAACACTGAGGGTTTTGCCTATAATATGCCCAAAAGTGTGCCTGGAGTCATTAGGGAACAAAGACCTGTCTGAGAAACATTATGAAGATTAATAACTGTGCATACAAGATTGGAAAGGAGCAAGCAGAGGGCATATTGCTTATTGCCTGTATCTATCTGAGACTGGGATGAAAAATAAATCAAATCCAGAAAGGATTTCAAAGAGGTTTTAGAAAAAATTAAGAGTTGTAGTGGCATGGAGGGAGTCCCAATATAGGTATAAACAATCTTTCTTCTCACCTTCTAGAACATTTGAAAGAAGTAAGACCTGTTCTGAAAGCTGGAGGCTGATGGTAAAGTACAGATGCAATATTTTCGTATTCATTTAAGTAACAGAAGGAATTTTTTCACATGTCATAGGCAATGAGAAATCTACGTATTGAAAGTTCAGGCATATAAGATTATGAGGTGCATTAGAATAAGTGATCTGGGTTTTGGCCATTTTGTTTTTTAAACTCATCATCCCACTTAGAGAATATTTGACATACCTATGTATAAATGGAAAACCTGGTGGAGGCTCATGGCCTCCTTGCATCTTTATTCCCTTGCAATTGTAAGACACTAGGCACTAAATAAATTGAACAATCTTTTGTTCTTACACCTAGAAGACAAACAATTAAGCACAAATGTATGCCATGCACAGGGAGAAAGTGAAGTAGTTTGAGAATTCCTATAGAGAAAGGTTGAATTTCACCTTCCAACATGTGATACCCTCTCAGATGGCTCGTCTCTTGCTTGGAAGGCTCAGCCCTGTGAAATGTGCAGCAGAACTTTTGGAACAGAAAGAAAAAGAGAGATGTATGGATATAATGTCAGTCATGGGATGCAGTTACTTAGTTGAACTCTTTAAAATTGCTCAGGTCAGAGGTAACAAGATAAAGGAAAATTGATTCAATCAGTTTTAAAGCTGTTTTCCTGAGTTATTGTAGCAAGCACTTGACTGCTTTTACTCCTTTTGTTAGAAACTATGGAAAGAAGTATCTGCACTTCACAGGGTCTTATTCTTCAGACCAAAGTCCTCTAGAAGAGCAAATCCAGAGTTGTTTTTGTTGTAACTGGCTGTAAAAGATTGTAGTGTGTGCATGCAAAAGACAAAAAAAGAAGGATTTTTGAGGGTGTGGTTCATTTCACTGAGAAGTGTAGTTCCACCTAATAAGCATCACCTTGCTACCTGCTGCAGGATTAATCAGATTGGTGCATATCGACATGATTGGACTCTGGCACAAAACAGTCAAGGAGACAGCCATCAGCTCTATTGGTAGACAGCTTTTCTGAAGCATTTCTCCACAGGGGTAAATTCACCTTGGCTTGTAGAGGAAAATGCATATAGTGCATGCCTGCACTGGGGAGGATTTCTGTGCTTGGAGCGTTTATCATTGGTTTTGCTTGAGGAAGGTGCCAGAGATGAGAAGGTTTAGTTCTCATAAAAAGCTCTGCAAAACTGCCATCAGTAGAAGCTGCAGGGAAGACAAGCTAAATCAAACCACATCCTCTGCCATGAGCTTAATGCTCCTGTGGCATGACAGCTAAGTGGGATGTGTCTGGTTTTGCAGCCAAGACTGTAATTCTTGTGAAAGTTTAAAAGACATTTCAGTACAGGATCAGGGCAAATCACATTTCACAACAGGTTAGAAATTTCCAGAAGAAAGTTCTTTCTTAGTTTGTCTTTTGTTCTTTCTTCTTGTCTTTTTCTTTATTTCTGTTATTATAATGTCAAAGTCAAGAAGTTAGATAAAGAGATTCGATACAGAACATCTCTACTCTATAGAGTGATCATGGCATTTGCCCTCACCAAGTCCAGTATAGCTGGCTTTTTCTCTTTGCACATTTCCAGACCCTCTAGGGTTTTTTTGGTTCTAGTCTGCCCTTTAACAATGTCATCTTCCTTTTAGGACACCATTTGTCATTCTCCCCCTGCTTTACCCAAATAAGTGGAAAGATCCGCACCATTTGCTGAACCATATTTAAGTTCTCCAGATGACCGCTAATTTTAACATTGACTTACAGGAAGCAATCTTAATGCTGAGTAGTGGTATTTGTGATCTTGATAACATTTCTGAATGCCGTCTGCAATTATTTTGCTCATAATTGGTTCTGATTACAACATTTATTTTCATCATTTTCATTTTAGAACCTCTGTATTATTAATAATAAAATGCATTGAATGTAAAAAGCATATAAATTTTTCTGCAGCTCTCCTGAGATGACTCTGTGGTGTTCTTGGACATGAAAAGATTCTGCTCCATTCAAGGACAGCATGGAATATGTCATAAAGAGTATATTTGTGACATCTTTCAATGGAATTAGTAATTGAAGAATTGTAGTATTATACACGAAGCACAGCTGCTGTATAACACAAGAGTCTTACAGCTAGAAAGTACAGGAGAAAAGCCTTCAAAATATAACCTTTTACTGTCATCATCTTCAGAATACTGGACATTCACGCAAATGTCCAGGTTATAAACTTGCAAGCTGCATTAATGTGGCAGTTAAATTTACTAGTCTGAAAGCTAGACTTGTAAAATATTTATGAATACATGTGGCTGTCACTGCAAAGAAACTGTACTGTCAGCTCAACCTCTTTCCCTGATTGTTTCCTCTCCCTGTCTTCCCCCACTGGATTGTATTCCGTGAAATTCAAAGCATTAGCCTTACCTTACTTTAAAAATACCTCTGTGGGAGGTGTTACACTGCAAAAGAAAAACAGAAGAGCTGCTCCCATGACATTTTGGTGTAATTGTAGTCACTGTTTAATCTACTCAGAAAGGTTTCAATTTGATATTCTTTAATGGGAGATTAAATTTGGTATTCACATCTGTGGTTTTTCAAATTAAAAAATGAAC
Source organism: Ibycter americanus (assembly GCA_035590275.1). Lineage (NCBI taxonomy): Eukaryota > Metazoa > Chordata > Aves > Falconiformes > Falconidae > Ibycter > Ibycter americanus. The sequence goes on along the minus strand of JAVJGI010000050.1, from coordinate 109,766,931 downwards.
CGTGAAGAATTATTTGAATTTTTTCCCCACAATATTTAAACTGTCCATTAAGTCATCAAGTGCACTGCTTTTGCAAGTGCCCTGTATAGCTGCCTAACTGGTCTTTGTGGGAGAAGAGGGTTGAAAATGAGGCTGGAAGGATTAAAAAATATGCTACATGCTTTAAATACATATTGTACCTTTCCTTTCTCTTTGTCCCAAAGAGATCACAGCTTTCATATTTAACAATGACTAATTTTACATATATTTTGCGTAAGAACACTCCCATTACTCTGGGATGTCCCTGTGTACAATTTGGACGGCTCAGGAGCTAAATAAACTGTACAAGAAAGGAAGCATGAGGAAGAAATCTTCTGGTTTCCTTACCTGACAGCAAATTGATGTCAGTGTGATTTTTCTTCAAGAGGTGTTCAGGGCTGGATCCTTTCTTAATGTAATATTGAATTGGGGGGGGGGGGGGGGGGGGGGGGGGGGGGGGG
>JAVJGI010000050.1:109695853-109766352 GCA_035590275.1 Ibycter americanus | reverse complement strand
CCCCCCCCCCCCCCCCCCCCCCCCCCCCCCCCCCCCCCCCCCCCCCCCCCAAGGAACCAACCAAGAAATTAAAATGTTGATTCTGGTCTTCAAGTTGCTCAGTTCTGATAGCATCCACACAACAGGTATGACCACATTTATTTAGTACTTGCCCATCTTCAAACACTGTAGCCCAAAGTACAAGTGACACGTGTTTGCAAGTACCCATGATGAAGCTTGGGGCCGAGGGAGGAAGGGTTCACAGGTTCACAGATGAGCTTGGAGTAGTTGCTGCAGTCCCTCTCAGTTGCATCTCCAGCATTTCAACAGCTCCAAAGTCAAGGCTGGCACTGCTAAGAGCAGTCCACCTCTGCCAATACATGTCCCTCTAAACAGAGCCCACACCACCATGCCAGCCAGACTCCACAGCCTCCATATGCTCATGCCCACTTGTTTCATCAAAAGCTTTGCCACATACAGATTTACTGGGCATGCTATGCTTTCAGCCCAACAATAGCATACTGTAGAAAAATAGTCTCTGTTGCTTCACAGATACCACATAATAGGTCTTTTCCAGGGAAAGTCTCTCACAGCCATAGATACAGTCTTAGATTCCCCATCTGCATTCCAAAGAAGGAGGTGAGCCACTGCAGTGGACTGGGGCATCTGCGTTGCCCACATCCTTGTCCTCTTCTTTCCGAAAGCTGCAATGTCAGCATGCCACAAAAAGGTAAGATGATGCAAGGCAAAAGATGACCCATGGAAGATTTTCTTCTCCTTGGACCTGACATTGTCTAGCCTAACCTGTGAGCACAACGTGGTGACTGGGAGTAGTCATCACAGATTTATGAAGGAGAAATTATGTCTGATCAACCTGATAACCTTCCATGATGAGAGGACTGGATTAGTGGATGAGGGAAGAATAAAGAATATTGTCTACCTTGACTTTAGGAAGGCTTTTTTACGTGGTATCCCACAACATCCTCACTGACAAACTGATGAAGGCTTACCAGTGGACAGGAAAGTAAACTGAAGACTGACTGAATTGCTGGGCACAAAGGGATCCAGCTGGAGGGAAAGTGCAAAGTCCTACACCTGGGGAGGAATAATCTCATGCACCAGTACAGGTTGGGGGGCAACCACCCAGAAACAGGCAACCAACCTGAACAAGAGCCATCAATGTGCCCTGATGGCAAGGAAGGCCAATAGCATCCTGGGTTGCATTAGGAAGAAGATAACCAGCAGGTCAAGGGAGGTGATTGTTCCTCTACTCAAAAGTGATGAGACCACATCTGGAGTGCTGTGTCCAGTCTGGGCTCCCCAGTACACAAGAGACATGTGCATACTGGAGCAAGTCCAGCAAAGGGCCATGAAGATGATCAAAGGACTGGAACATCTGATATACAAGGAGAGGCTGAAAGCTAGGATTGTTCAGCTTGAAGAAGGCTCAGGGTGATCAAACACTAGAACAAGTTGCCCAGAGTTTCCATCTCCGGAGATAACCAGAACTCGACTGCACAATGTCAGCTGAGCAGTGAGGAACCTGACCCAGCTGACCCAGCTCTGAGCAGGAGGGTTGGATTAGATGATCTCCAGAGGCTCCTCCCAACCTCATCCATTCTGTGATTCTGTGGTGGCCAGTTTGACCATAGTCCTTATGGACTCTGGGATACAACTCCAAAGTACAGATAGCATGGGTCACGGTTTGTGTAGGTATGAATTTGGCCAGGGAAACCTGCATGTCTGTTGAACTCTGGACCTGGGAAAACCTTTCTCTAGAGGCATGCTTTGTTTTTGGCTCTTCTCAGTGCTTCTAGTACTGTGGATCCCTATGGTTCACTTTGGCTTGTCTCCCTCCTTACAGCAATGCTGGGATGGCTGCTGAGCCCCTTGTCCACACCACCCTATGTGAAAGGGTTTGGACTGGGGACCCATCCTCATGGAGTCTTGTTCACCAAAGTCCTGGCTGTGAAGTGAGCATCACCAAACACAGCAGAGCATCTGGCACACTTCTGAGCTGGCAAAATGCTGGCTGAAGTGTGAATAAAGAGCTCTGGCATGCCGCTCTCTTAAGAGTGCTCGAAGCAATATTCGATACAATACTAGCCTGAGTGTGTGCTCTGTTGCACAGAGACTGCATATAATGAAATCCTTGTTATACAATGCAGCTGATGGATAGAGGTTGATGTATACTCAACAATTGTCATTTCCAGGGGTGACTATTACCAAAAACTCTATCATATTTAAACACGTGACACAACTTTTGCCTCCACAGGAAAAAAAAAGTGACTGCAGATGTCTGTGACACTTGAAAAATCAAAGTCTTTTAAAGTAATAAAGGCAATGCTCAGAAAATATTATGAACAGTAGCCCTACTACAGTATTTCTTTTAAAGAGACATCTGGGGTGAATTAGGGTGCTGCTCAGACTGTGGCACCGCTACAGATGTCGAGGTGTAAACGTGTTTTGCAGGGACTGTAGATATGTGATCATGTATAATGCTTTTATTAGGAGCTCAAGCACTGTATTTCCACTAATATGAAGAATGACAGAGAAGAAAAGAAATGCTTCTGAGTTTGAATTACAACCACATCTAATGAACTCAGGGGTGTTTTTACTCGACTTTAGTATTACTTTACAACTCCTGCAGCTTAAATGAACCTACTGATCATAACAGTAAATATGGGCCTAAAGAATATCCCAGGAGGTGTCATTAGTCACATATTACATCCTTTTCTAATTTGTACACTTACCATGTTGCAGGATTTCACAGGACTGATGAAACGTCCAGAATTTCATGTTTCCCTCAGCAGTCTACAAAAACTCTTAGTCTGAATGACATGTATTATTTCCTTGTTGAACTTGTGATGTAGAGGGCTTAGTAAAAGATTTATTGTAAGGAAAAGTAGATGTTTTATTTCCAGCCTAATTGAATACATTATTGCTCTGAGTTTAAAAATGCTGCAGTGATATATTACACCTCAACACAACTGTACACATGAAATCTGCAGCAAGAAAGCTTATTGGACTACAAATCAGAATACAGCTGTTGATAGGAAAGTTATATACCATAAGTTACAATATGTTACAATAAAGTTTTACTGTTTAAATCGTAGTGGGAAATAAAACAAAAATCTGATGAAATAGTTAAGCAATACTTCTGGTTTTATTGACTGAAATAATGGCAACTGCCAGAACTCAAATCCTCCTTGTTGTGTATGGATGATAAAAGGGCCATAGTGAAATCTCCCTGTCACAGTTACGTGGAAAATAGTTATGAGGTTGCTAATCCCAGTAAGGATTAACTGCAGAACAGAACAGCTTCCAAATTCGCTCTGGAATGGGAAGTCTGCTCTAAGCCATATTCGTTGCTTGCCCAAGTCTTTGGACACAGTGCAGGCGAGGCACAGAGCAGCAGGGGAATATGAAATTCTCTCTTCCTCCCGCCCGTGCCCAGCAGGCAGGACTGCCATGCAGCTCAGCCCCACGCTGCCGTCTCAAACCTCCCTGCAGCCTCCCGCCGGGTGTTACAGCCTCAAGAGCTGTGGAAGTGCATGTGGATCAGGGTCCTCTCAGCTTTGCGTCCATTCAGCCTCATGTAACTTTCTGCAGCTGGATGCCTGCAAAACTTGGCGCTGGCACCTTCTGCAGAAAGTAGTGCCACTTCGTGATAAGTTCAGTAACAGAGGTGCTGCACTGCTTTTTCCTGGGGCTTTATGAATAGATGATTCCTACAGTAAATCTTTCTTCTAAGCCTTAAGTGATGTCTACAGTATTTAACTCTGGGTTGAATTTCACCTGAAATGCTACATTTCACTGCCTTCTTATCTCCTTTCTCCTCTGCCCCCTCAAGCATGTATTTTCTAAGTAACAGTTGGTCAAATTATAAACTCTGCTGCAGAGTACCAGAAAGTCTGGAACATCACAGTGCTGCTTGCTCTGAAGCAAAGAGAACTAACTTGCATGTTATGGCTTTCTGCCTGTTCATCACTCCTCCTGCTTTGCACCTGAGCTACCTGCTTAGTCTCAGTGGAAAGCAATGAGAGGGGAAAAAAAAGAAAAAGAAAAAAAAATCCAAATAAAATGGTTCCAGAGGTCTGCAAAACACACAGGCCTGATACCTAATGTTCTGACAAATAAAGAACCATAAGAAATTTAAGAACAGTAAAGGTAAATTAATCACCCTGTGGAATTTATTGTATAAATATAATCATTGGGTTGCAGTCCTACCTGACAGCGGTGGGCCTAACTTAAGTTGTAGTAATGAAAAGTTTATTCCACATCGTTAATGTTTAAGTTCAGTGGGGGTCCTAAGATGAAAGTGACACAGAGATTTTCCAGATAATATTTAAGCAGACATTTTAACGAAGATGGACCACCCAGTTAGCTTTAAGAATGCTGTCTCTACCAGAACAAGTTGTTTTTCTTTTGCCAAAACCATAAGTCCAAGGATTAAAACCACACTAAATATCTAAATGCCTACCTTTAGATGCTTGGTGAGCCTAGGGGAACTATTCATGTCTCCATGCTCTTTATCCACCAAGTCCTACAAGACGGCCCCAGCTGCTCAGCCTGTCAAAAGTTTTTCAGTCTTCCACTCTCTTGCCAGTGCTGTAAGATTTCCATTAAAAATAAAAACCTCAAGTGTTCATTGCACACTTGAAATACTCTTCCACAGTGAAGCAGAAGCCAGAGGGTTGTGAATTGTCCCCATCACTTGCATCTGACTAGTGCTGTCCTGCTCTCCCTTCCTACAGGCATTATGAGACTTATGTATATTGGCCTTTCCTTGTCCAAATCTACACACTGTTACCTACCACTATTTCTTTTTTGTTTAAGTGTCCTTTTGCTGTGTGTCCTATTTCATTAGCTTTTTCCCCTCAGCCCAAGTAATGTAAAATTACTTTCCCTACGCAAAGAATATCCTCTTGACGCACCAATTTTCTGAACTAACCTCCGTCTATTGTTTTAAACAATTGATCCATGGGCTAAAATGGGAAAACAGAATAATCCCTCATTTAAATGATCAATGAAAAGGAATGACCGGGGGGAAATGTTGATCACTGCTGCAGCCCTAATCATCCAAAGTGTTAGTGCATTTCGGAGACGGGAGGAGGGGAAGAGATTTACAACACTGAGAGCTCCCAGGGAACGAGGTCTGTAAGGAATGGCTCCCATATGGAACTGGAATGCTTTGTACACCCTGGTTTAGCAATTAAATTTACAAGGTGTTGCTAAGTAGCAGTACCCCTGTAAACTCAGCAAACGTTGGAAATGCTGTTGCAAAACTAGGGACTTCTTTTATTGCTTCTCACATTTCAATAGGGAGAAAGTCATTAGCAGAAGGCTGTTCTTTGTACAGGCTTACGATTTGGAGAGTTGAGAGGCATATTCTGATAAAAGATCTGTGAGCAAGTGACCCATTGGCAAAGTCAGGTTTTTCAGCAGGGAGGATAAAAGATGGAACAAAACAAGTATCTGGATCTAAATTAGAAAGTATGTGTCTAAAATGACTGGGCAGTCATTTACTTACATGCACACACATATATACATGTATATATATATGTACATTTTGTTCCCTTGGAACAAAAACTGCCTTTTAAATTCTTCTCAGTCAAGTTTCACTGACGAACTTGCTTGATGGGCATCAGGGACCTGAAGCAAGCTTCAAGGGAAAAAGTAGCCATCACTCATGCTTCATTGGATTTCTATGACAGAATGATCAAATCCTGTAGAACCTGGCATAAGCACATCATTATCAAACCCTGCTTTAGCATTTCTTAACTGATCACGGAGGCTGAGGTCCTTGGTGACTCCTGTTTTCTGGCACTGTTTGTAGTTATTTGACCTTTTCTCAGTGGATAATCCACACAAAAAGCTCTAATTACTTCCCCAGCTTTGAGCGGTCCAGCACTGTGAATAATCAATGACACTGATTTAGGTATTGCACAATCAGATGCTTATGGTGTTTAAAGAACATTTTTCCATTGACCTGCCACAGCCGTAGGACAATACTGAGGGCTGAAGTTGCTGTTGTAATCACAAGCTGGCCAAGTGACCTTGGGGGTCTGAAGTTGATTACTAGGGCCTTGATTTGAACAGATACAACACATTTTTAATGATTTCTTTATTTTTATTTTCTTAAAACAGCACTTAATCAGAATGCATCTAGCAAGATACTGGTGTAGTGACAGAGTATCACAGCAAAATTTATCTGTAAACACAGCTGATTTTTTTTTTTTCTTAATATCAACTTAATTTTTATTTTGGCTGTTAGAAAGCACAGTGCCGGTGGCATTTTTTCCAACATTTTATTTTACATTTGTCTTTAAAAAAATAACACAGTCAGGCATTTGAATATCTACTTGCTTCTAAAGTATTCAAGGATGAAACCAGAACCGGAGAAAAGGAAAACAGAAATTACCTAGACAGACTGAAATGTCTGTGAGAGGAATAGGGTGAGGATTCTTAGAAATTAAATATTCTCATTTGCTGGGTTTTTCTCCCCTGTTCACATAACATGAAAATACAGTTCATTATCCTGGGTTATTAGATTTAAGTCTACCATCTGTTCAGTTATTTCAGCTTTAAAAGCTAAAAAGAGGTAGCAGTCTCATTTTTGCCCTAGTTTTGTTTAGAATGAACGCTTTATGGAGATTTTTTTTGTAAGGAACCATTTGTTCAGGCAAAATTTATGATGGAATACCAGATCATTTGGGAGTAAGTTTATATCATGTAATTCTTCCACAAATTAGATATGAAAAAAGTGTTTGGTGGAGGTACGCATAAAAAGAGAAAAAAAGGATCTTCCTCCTAGCAGAAATTTCTATCAGCCAAGAGAAAACTTTCCTTGGTCATGTATTTTTTTAAAAAACAAAACCTATTTGTCCCATTGAAAGGAGTATATTTCAGAAAAAGACTTAAAGGTTTACTTACTTGAGAATTTTGCAATAATCAACATGTTTCCTCAGAGAAATCCCAAGCAATTAGAAGCAAACACAGAACAGGGGGAGCACAGCATCTGTACCTGTGCAGTTTGAAGGAAGTCTGTGGATAGCTCCACCACCTTTCCTCTCCCAAAGCACGGAGGAAGCCTTTTCTCCCAGCTGGGGGATCACTCCTAGCATGGCAGCTTCTGAAGCAGAGGCAACAGGAAGAAACACTTTTATTGTGGAGTTTTTTGTTCTTCCAAACTTCCTGCCAGACCATGAGGGGGAAGATAAACAGAAGCAGGTAATAAGAGCTAGGATAAAGTTTATCAAACAAGAACCTGCATTTGTCTCTTCCATGGGAAAACCTGTCTTCTAACCAGTTTCCTCTCCTTTGAGGACACTACTACACTTCTGTCCTCCCTCAAACAAAATATCTTCTTAAGACACCTGCTTCTGTTTGCATCCATCCCAATCAAGCCAAAGCAATGACATCTGAGGGAGTGGTTGCAAAAGTGCTCATTGTAGAAAGTTTATATTGTGGAGGCCTCATGGGCCACAGTCTGCTTAGAGCCCACTTTCGTAGGTGCCGGAGAAGCAGCATAAATAACCTCAACTGCCCTAAATTGCTGGAGCTCTCCACCTGTGTGGTTCAGCTGCAGGTGGCTGGGGAAGAGGAACTGAAGGACAGGCTTTGTCTTCTTGTGAGAGCTTTTTCCTCACTCAAAGACAGAATAGGAAAGAAAATGCTTACCACAGAAGAGGAAAAACATGATGCTGAAGTTAGTGTGGCTAGTGAAGTGAAAACGAGCATTGCAGTAAACTTGTAAAGAGAGTGAAAGCAGAGTTGTTGGGGCAGCCATCTTCTGTCCTGCTACATTCACATCCTTCCAGGGTACACTGTAGTCTCCTGACATATACAAATTGTTGTTGGATCTAGTGGTGTGATCAGAGACTATACAATCCAGACAGGCATTGCAGGGTGGCAGGAGCAGAATGACACAATTCATAGGCAGAAAAATCCTGGAAAGGAGCTGTAGAAAGTGCTCTGAATAACTCAGCATTCAAGATTTGTACTGCTCCTAGTGTTTTTACTTTGTAAACCTAAGCTCCTGAGGCAAATAAATTAACTTTCCAGTGATCTTTGCCAGTTTAATTTGGTAGTATTTTCAGAGCAAGCTGGTTTTGAACACTGTCTCCCATGAACTGGACACAAACATGCTAAGTATGCATGACACTGTTTCATAAATATTTTTTACATGAAGAATATTTAGGCTCAACAAATGTTTGTTTCTAGGGTGTCACAAACAGTACTAAAACTTTTTTTTTTAAACTGCCTCATAAGTGGTGAACATACTGATTACAAACTGGTTTAGTCTGCAGCTGAAATTGCCTTTTTTGGAAAATATATCTCTAATACACACTAATCTAGGCTGAAACGGTATGCAACACTGCAACTGCTTTTTTGTAATGATTGACCGGATCTGTGTGCTGTCAGCCTGCTAGGGTATCAGCAGACTTCGTTTCACCTCTCGTTTGTCACAACATCCCTTCAGATGATTGTACTGTGGGCAGAGACCAACCGTGCCCCGCATTCCCTGGAGAGGTACAACACTGGGTGAGAATTAAGCTGCACTTGCTTTTCAGCAGTTGCTGACCAGGGAGAGTTTGGGAACAGGCTGTTGATCTCTGTTCTCCACAGTGACTCCGTGTCTTCATACCATATGGTTATGTTTATGTGCTCTGTTGAGGAAGAGCTGTAACAGCTTTTAAGTCGCTGGTGGTGTCAGTGCCAGAGAAGGAGCAGTTTTCTAGTCAAGCAAGGGGGCTGAGCTTGATTTTAGAGAAATGGTGTTGTTTCTAAATGCCACTATCAGTCCTTAAAATACTTTCGTTTGAAAACTGCTCAGCCTAATTTTACTAATAGGAGATGATGACAGTAGTTAGGGTTGACCAGGTGAGGCTCTTCTTTGATAACATATATAGACAAATGGTCTTTCTTCTGTGCTGGATTCACCATTATTAAACTGAGCTGAGCTGAAACTTAATTGAAATAAATATTCCTCCTCCCAGTGTCCTGATTGTTCTTTTCTCTTCTAAATCAGATAAAAATGTGAATGAGGCACTTAGCCTTATGTCCCCCAAGATCAGAAATTCTAAAGTACTTTAATTTCTCATGCCTTCAAATTATGGGTAGCCCACTACCTTCAGTAATTTCCTGAAATGAAAGAAGAATTAGCTCTCTCGCAGGCTGCTGTGGCGAGTGTTGACCTGAACATCAGAGCAGCTGAGAACTGGGTGGCTGTTCAGCAGACTTCCTTAGGAAGGTTTTTTTCAGAAGATCTGAAAATCAAACAAGACCTTAATAATAAAATAAAAAATAAAAAAAACAACCACTTGCCAAGCTGTGAGTGGTCTTCTCCATGTAGCTTTGCTATTGAGGAAATGATATCTAAATAGCAGGCACTTCACTATCACATTTTGTGTTAGTACTCAAGAGATACAGTCGCAGAGTGTTTACATACACTGATAAGACTGTTGATTCTGCTGAAAAATAGCATGTTCAGTAGTAACTCAGATGAATAACATATTTTCAATTTATTGATTCCAGTCAAATAAAAGCTGTGTGATTCATAGTGGAAATACAATACAGTGGCACATCTCAGGAATTCACATGGGGTCAGATCCAAACTCTTACACAGGTTGGTAGGTGCCCCAAGCTGAGATGATGGCGCTTCATTCTGTGATAATCCTGGTAAGTCGTTTACACCATGATTTTTAAAAGATGAGATAAAAGATGCTGTTTGGATTTTTCGAAATTGTGGTGCAATTTAACTATACATAGAGGCCCTGGCCTGCGGGAGGGGGAGGGGAGTTTGTGCCTCTGTTCAGTGACAAAAATCTGATGGAAGAACCAGCTTTGTTATTATATACCAAGAGCAAAGAAATCTTTCATATGCCTCCTTCCCTTTGCACCTCCTGTCCTCTGCTTTGCTCTGCTTTGAGTCTTAATGGAGAACAGCACGTGTCTTCTGTCTCGTGACACATCTACAGCGGTTGAAAAAGGCCTTAAAAAAAGCCTTTTGCCATTTTATGCCTAATTTACATTTCTACAAAATGCTTTTGAATCATTTCAGAAAATAAATACTTCAAAAGAATGTATGCTTCCTAAATGCAACATTAGGAAGTATATGCTTCCTAAATATAATATCCTCATTTTTCTCCTGTGCATGAAATTTATTGTATCATCAGATCTGACTGAAATTTACAGTTACCCATAATGTTATTTTGATAGATTTGATTTTTTTTATTATTGCATTGTGGAATAGAAAATGTGTTTATGGCTTTGTCCTATGAATATTTTCTTGGGAATTTAATCAATAAAGATTTTAACCAAGAAAGTTTGCAGTTGTGTTTTGACAGTCATGTCCCCAAATGCTTAATCATTTTGGCAAAAATAATTTTTCCTCCAGATAAGCTTGCCTTTCAAAGCTCATATAGCTGCTGCTTACTCAGACAAACCAGTCCTGAGAATCATTTCATTTCATTTCATTTGCATGAGAATTCATATACATTTCCACAACATGAATTTAAGTACAGACTTGCTGTGAAAGGTTATTGCTTATATGCCTTTTTAAAAGCCAAAATGTACTTAGCAAGTGCCCTGGGATTAATTTGTAGTTTAGTTGATGTTTAATTTTTTTAACTTTCTCAGCCAGTAAAAAAATCCCTTTTTCTGTAGAGATCAGTTTCTGTTCTAAAATTAGACAGTAGAATGTTTTACAGAGGATTTATGCTACAATCTAAAGGAGAAAATCCAAGGGAAGGAGCTGTATAGCCCCTCCCAAATCCAGAGTATCGTAGTGATTGGATTGTATTGTATTGTATTGTGGAAACCCATGTAGACATGGTCCAAGCAAGATTGCTTCCTACAGTCATATAGGGATGTTCTTCAGCATGGACAGGATCATTCTGTGAAGATTTTAAATCAGAATAAAAGCATGTATTAAGGCTGTGATTAAAAAAAAAAAAAGATAAAAGCTCATTGCTTGAGAATTCTTATACATATTTAAAATATACATTTAGCCAAATATACATTTTAAATATTATAATTTGGACTTTTATTTCTGGCTCCTTTATTCACATAGGTAGCCATTTATTCCACAGGCATTGAAATCGATAGGACCAGCTGTATAATAATTTTTAGCTGGGCTGTTGCCAGGGTGCATATAAATATTTTGTTGTACTCAAAGCTTGGGGAAGGAGACGGAAGTAATAAGGCAATTTAAAGAGGGGCTATTCAGTTTATCAGTGACTCCAATCTTGGAAACTTCCTTTTCATAACCAAAGATGGGAAATTCCTGGCCTTTTATTAGCTGTACTTGCAGAAATTCTGAGAGAAACAGTCAGGTCGCAATGCCACTTCACAAGCTGGCTTTGAGGGAAGGGGGACAAAGAAAGAGCTGTCTATGGGGTGGTGTATACCTTCTAGGCCTATGTTTTGGGTTTTATCCACTTTCTAATTATGACTTTTCATTCCAGAATTTCTTTAAAATGTACCAATAAAAATATGTCTCAAGAAAAATGGTACAGGTTTAATGCAACTGGCATTATTCCATACAATGTCTGCCTTGCCTTCAGCCAAGTTTGCTCTGCCGTTTCTATTTTTAATCACTACAACCTATATTTACACGATACTCCAGAACACACCATTCTTTTCAGAGTCGTAGAAAAGTATAGTAGTGAATTCAGTCTGAAGCTGAAGCTAGATTTGGATTTAGGTTGAGGGTAATTCTTTAGTATAGCAACATGTGAACAGAAAGAGAAGCTGAAAGAGATGGACATCAGCAACACAGAAATAGTGCATGATTTATGGCAAGGGAAGAAGAGTGAGTGGCTTTTAGGGTAAGTGGTGGGATTGCTGGATGTGGCTGGTTGTCACGTGTGGTGCACTGATCCCAGATGATGCCTAGCATGTCCATGAAAAGAAGCTAAAAGAAGCAGATCATGTTTTCTGTCCATCCGTTTGTTGGTCGTCCCCCCATCTGTCTGTCCTTTCTTCTCTGAGCTCCCCAACTCCAAGTCTGAAAGAGAGATAAAGGTCTCAAAGATATTAAGTGCTTGAAAGACTTCTGAAAATGATCCATCATGTAAAGGAGGGAAATCATTCAACTGCATCTGTGTGAGGAACGGCCATGTTCAGCCCTTGTTAGAGAACCCAGGCACCAGCCGTGAGGGTGTGGGGCAGGAGGCCTCAGCTGTCCTGCAGGGAATTTCTGTTATTCACATGTCGAAAACTCCCAGCTCATTCTCATAAAAAACATTCGCAGATCCTTGGCAAGACCATGCCTATATTCTGCCTCGATGCTCCCAAATCACTACATCATTCTCACGCTGTATTTGACCTGCAGCTGACTTATGCCCAGCCATATTTTGCAGGTTCCTGTTAGCTGGCGTGGTCACTGTGGTTTTTGCCAAAGGCAGCTGGAAAAATAGCCAGGGAACTAATACTCTCTCTCTTTCACCTGTTAAGTTATGCAATTAAATCAGCAGCGCCAATGCCTCCTGAATTGCTTTTCCATCATCCCATACCTATTAGTCAGTCTTTGCTTGCTCAATGCTACTCACTAAACACCATTTTTCTGTATTCTTGCATATATCAGAATTGTTCCTTTCTTTCAGGCATATCTTCTTTATCATGTATTAGGAAAAAGAGCACATGCAGGTATTTGCATTAATAGAGCTGAGGAAACTGATTTTACAGTTTGCAGGCTGAATGAAAACGTTGCATCACCTAAAAGTATGGTCAGTTTTCACTGTGAAGTTACATCCTTCACCCATGAAAAATAAAAACTGCCAAACAAGAATCAACTTCTTATAATGAAGAGTTTCATTTAAACACCAGGGTTCAGGGGACAGAGGATTAGACCTTCTCTTTCCTTGTTAAACTAAGGCATCCTTGAACAACAGATAAAATGTCTTCGCCTGTGGGAAAAGCAAAAATTAATCATCAAACTTGGCATGAATTTGTAATTTCTTTCAGCTGGACCAAAACTGCTTTTTGCAGTGAACAAACATTTTCTTTGCAAATTTGGACCAGTTGTATTCAGTACTTCGCTCTGTATGAGTGTCAGGCTTCAACAGCATGGTATAGCTAGCCAAACCACTTGCTGTCATTATCGGGAATGATAGCACACGGGAGGCTCAACCCTGGTGGTAAGCTTGCAAGGGAGGGAGTGGTGCCTAAATGCACCAGACCCCAGATATCTGTCCTAGCCAGCCATGGGGAGGTCCCAGATAAGCCTGTCATCTTGACAGGGCAAATCAGTGCTGAAAAGCCTTTGCACTCTGCGGGCCTCAGACTGGTTGATAGAACAGAGTCATCTTCTGATAAGCAGAAGTGCTCTGCTTCCTCTGAGTCCTCCAGGGCCCTGCTCAGACCTCTCCCACCTCCTTGCCCCAGGGTGGGCCACCGCACACTGGCAGGCATTGCTGCTGCTGCTGTGCTATGGCCAGGCATGTTACCCCTCCTGCCAATATTTTATATTTTCTATTTATATTTTATATACTATATTTGTATCTTATATTCAATATTTTGTATTGAAATAGCTAGGCTGGCATGCTCCCAGCTACTGATGCAGGAGTGTTGCAGTCCATTCCCTTTCCTGATTGTTGGTCATTCTTATCAAAATGAAGCACTTTTAATCCTAATAAAACTGTACCTCTATTGGCACGGAAAGAGGAGGAGGACTGTACTGCATTTTCAGTAGCAATATGGTTCAAGTGACACATGTTTTCTGTGTGGCCAAAACACAATGTGCAATGCCAATACATTACTCTTACTCAGTTCACACTCAAGCTTATACCTGTTGAACTGGAAAGGCAGATGCAAAAACTGTGTCTTAAACAGGCCCTTAATACCTGGAACCAGCTAAACATTTCAGGCAGTGGTAGTAATTAAACCACAAGTTTGAAAGGTTTGATTGCATGATTTCAATAAAGAACATGAATTTTTCTGTAAACACAAGAGTAGTAAGACTCAGCCTTCTGCACATGATCTTTCTAATGGTTGCCTACATTAAGAATACTTTACATGTCTTGAAATCAGATACATTTAACTTCAAAAGGGCCTGATAAAGGTGATCACATTGACTTTTTTCTCAAACTGTTATCATGATTGTGAATTATTTTCTAGTATTTTGAACAGAAGCATTCCCAAAGGGATGACAAATTAGTTGGTGGTGCTGCAAGAGAGGCTTTGCAGTTCTCCTCTTTTGAAGTTCTTAATGATGTGAGTTTCTCAGTGTTTCAGTCCTGGCTGCTGCTCACCCCATCCATTTAAGACTTATGTGAAGTGAAAATTATCCATCAGCTTTTCTTCCCTTATGCCTGCTCCCAAGAGCTGTGACCAGATGCAGATATGATGATGTGCCTGTGTATGCCACTGTTGCTAAACCATAAGCAAAGCAAGAGAAAAGGCTGATTTAGAAAATAAACCCAAGGTGCTTGATGAGTGAAATGTCAAGTAGATTCATGTCTGGCAAAGGACTCTTCTTTGTCCGTCATCATCCAGTCAATGACACTTGAACCTGGGTTGACCAGGTCACTACACCACCTCTGCTCAAAGCAGGGGGAAATTTATAGGTCACCTTTTTGAATGACAATTAGTACAAGAAGATATGGTAATCCTGCTGCCTTTCAAAGTGTTATTGTTTTACCATGCAAAAGTCTCAGTGTACCATGCACAGCAGCATACCTGCTCTCTGTGTTCTTTACATGAGGGGAAACAAAAGACCTTTAGGAAACTATCTCCCTAGTGGCTCTTGTCTGATTAGAAAGTCCTCAGGGGATTAGCAGTATGAATTTCACAGCTTGTCCCCCCCACTCCCTCCCGCCCCTCTGCATTAAGGTTAGAAGGATGTGCTTAGATCAAATCAGAAGGAGATTAAAGGAAAAGAAACCCCAGAGCAATTCTCTTTTGCATTTGAATGAATATTTGTAGTCAATAGTCATTTACCATTTCTTTTAAAATATCCTTGAGTTTTAGTGAAATAAAGTTCAAATGCTGCCACAAGAGTGCAATATCTTATACTTCCATTTTAGATAAGTTATATCATTTACAGTTAATTTGTTATACTTGTACATATTTGCTGTTGCATGTAATCCTTCAATTTGTTCAAGAGATTTCATCAAGTCCCCAAGAAGATCAAAAGCTTTAAAGGTTTTGTTTGCATTTCCGTGTAAGACCTACTACTTTCTCACTGCAAAATGGCCTAGAGAGCATTCTTTAAACCCATGTTAACTGCCAACAGACAGAGCCTGCAGGGGACATCTTTGAGGTGTGCACGATCAAACAGAAATAAATTTTAACCTTTTGTACAACAAAGTGAGGAAAAAAATCCAATTTCCTACAAAACCCTCACTACATTGCCTGTGAAATCTATTTCACCAAAGATGGTCTTTAAAGGAGTGAGTGATGCAGATGGGTTTCCTTAGCAAGGAGTTGTAAAGGATGTTTTAAAAAGCACAATACGATACTAAAAAGAGAAAGATGGGAAAACGCTGTTCTTAAGGTGTATTCATTTATATCTGCATCTGTTACCAAATTGCTGTAATAAGAGCTGATTTCTGCACCAGCATCAGCATGCTAATATCATAAGTCAAACCACTGATTCTTCACAAAGGGAAAAATAAATTCAGCTTAATGCAAGCAGGGAGAGTCATGGCTGCAGGACTGATATGCAAGTAAAACCACTCTGGATTCATTTTTGCTCTCTTCTACAGCTGGATAATGTTATTTCTCTGATGGGGTACAAATTAAAACCAAACTTAATCCAGCATGCTTTAGAACTTAAATAACCAACTGATGAAAATGTAAAATAGAAGCATAGATCACAGAGCAGAAGGTGCCCTGAGAGGGGGTTAGGTTTTTGAGAGTGCTTGGCTTTCCGTGCAGGCACCTGGTAAATTGGCTGCCTTTCAGTGGGAACTGCTCTGTTGGAAGCACTGTCTGGGGCAGATTCAGGCTCCTCCACTCTCTTTGTGTATTTTATTATGGGAGAAATCCGTCACTAAAGGAAACCTGTGGAAACAGTGCATGCAAACAGCAAAGCAGTTGTTCATTGCAGCCTTCCTAACTCGGATGTGTGAAGCTAGTCAGTTAAGTGCCTTGCCTTACTATGGTTTGAGCATGTAGCCCAACATGAAAAGCAAAAGCAAAGCACTGGTGTGTGCAGTGTTTAAAATAGCAGCTCACACGCAGCTCTGTATCTGTGAGCTTGTAGTGACCAGAGTCAGCTTCAGACATCTGAGGGCCTCAGGAAAGGGAAAAGCTGCTTTCTCTCCCAGCCACCACTGGAGACTTGCATGGCTCCATAACTTGGTGTGTAGTTACACAAACATTTTCCCTGGCAGTAAAGCTGACTGAAGAGCTTTCTGCAGCCTCTGTTTCTCCCTCTTTTCTCACTCCCAGAGGTCATTGGTCTCTCAGTGGTGCTGGTTTAGCTGTTTGTGAGGTTGTGTCCTAAACTGGATCAGTGCAATGACTGGAGGAGCTTGCTGTTCTTTCTGATTTTCTTTGTTAATGGTGCTTTTGGAGGTATTTAATCTAAAACAACTCACCAATTGACCATATAGCAAAATTGCGCTAATGGCTGCCCTTAAGCAACCGCTGGAGTGATGAACAGAGAGACAAAGGAGAAAATGAGCAATGAGGCTGGAACCCCTCAAACTGCCTTTGCTGCTAGAGAAAAATGCTCTCCTATCACATTCCTAAACTTAGCAGTTACCGTGATCGCTCGCCTTTAACACCAGCTCTGCCGCAAACATACATCTGCCTACAAATAATGTTAGCAACATGGCTTCCAGCTAGTGTTCAGGTCAGATAGGAAGCATGGCACAGCAAACAAGTGCAATCAATGCAGATTAATGATCCCTGCTTTCATTCATGTCTAGGTATTTCAGAGATGCAGCTGATAGCCAATCTTTCTTGCTTGTATTTATGCAAGCCACATTTATTTGGTTAGCTTTTGGTTGATTGATTTTGTACTTCTGCTTGTTTGGGTTTTGTTAGGTTTATTTCATTTCATGACAATATGGCTGATTTATTTCTGACAACAGTAGCAGTTTAATGCAAAACATTATTGAAAGCTTCATATAACTTATGTTTTTAATTTCTGCAAATACCACCTAGATGCTGTAGGGAAAGACACTATATAAATCTTAAAGTTAAATAAATATTTACCGTACAAGTGACTTGTGTTAATGAATATTGCAGAGGGAGCAGAGCACACATTCACCAGGAAATAACTGCACAGTATGAAACATCTTCCTTGGGTAACGGCAGGTTTGACACACGTTCAGACTCCCTGTGGCTTTATTTGCTCTGCTAGGGCCAGCTGGGCAGTGCCACTCAGTAGCATTCACCGGTGGGTGATGGCAGGACAGCCTTCACCAAAGGGTGGTCAGTATGAAAGGTCACATTCACATCCTAAAAGGAGAAGTACAAAGAGTGTCATGGAAGGAAACAGCTGGTAAAGTCCTCTCAGCAAAAACAATACAAAGAGGACCTGTAAAAAAAAAAATGGTTGAAATACAAGACCAAAGGTACAGATCTCCTTTCCTCACGAACATTCCTGCTCATCTGTCTGCCTGTCTGCATTTTTATACCTCATTCTGCAGTGCAGTATCTTAAAATCTTCCAGAAATTAAGAGGAAAAAAACTGATTTAAGTTATGTATCTCTTCTCTCATCTTCATCACAGGAATAAAACAAAGAGGTCCAAACTGTAACTGTCATTTTCATCGGTCTTGCTTCGTAAGTTATAGCCTGTGTGGCCACTACAACAAAAAAAGTTGTTCCGTTCTCTTTTTTTTCTTTTGTGTGCCTTTTGTTGCATGGGTTTATATTGCCTTTCATTTAATTGCTCAATCTACTAACAGTAAAACACCTGAGTTTATATTATCATTATTTTGAATTTTATTGCTCCACTTCATTTCCCCTCAATTTATCTGAATTTCTCCACTTCCTTGGTACATCCTTCCTCCTAATTTAAGAGATGAATAAAGTGTGATCCCTATGGTTCTTTGCTGGGCCCTTTCATGTGCTTTGAACTTTCAACAATGAAGAGCAAAAACTGGGGCATTTTTGTTACCTGTGCCATTCTTTTACATGTCCCCCAGAGGTGTTATTGCTTGGTTGGCTAGGCGTTTTTGCCATGCTTGCAGGTGAAGCAGCGTATCTAAGTTATTTAAAATTAATCACTAAAGTTTGGAGTTATCTCATGTAGTAAAAGCAAAATTGTACATTTCATTATTTAGTCTGGCAACACTTACAAGTGAGATTCCATTTGTTTTATTGGTACATGAAAGATCCAAAATGAAAGTTCATTCAATAACAGTGGAGGTTCTAAAGCATGAGGATTTTTATCTCTGAGAGCATTTCATGAAGCCATTGTTCCAAGACCTTGCATTTCTGGTGTTAATTTAGTGGAACAAACAATGATAAAATATTTGTAAGGCCTGAGGGAGTCTAATCAGTAGTGTTTTACATGCCCTTCCGTGAGAAGTAGTTCAAAGTATTCCCTGCTGTTGTCTCAGATTGGAAGCTGGCGTTGGGTAGGTGGTGAAATATCCCTTGGATAAAATTCAGCCTGTATCTGCATCTTTGATGTAGAACTTTTATGACTCCTGTGATGCTGAGTAACAAGCTTGATTTGCATTCCAAGGCACTCAGCCCGCTGCTGATATCTCAAGTAGGAGTTCAAGCCCCATTGAAGGAATCTCACTTAACATCGGTGTGAGCTTCAACATGCATTCCTTTTTCCTGTTGACCTCCTCGTGAGGGTTAAAGTTGAGTAGCTGAACTCTAGCTGCTGCCTAGATATGTGCTGAGTGTTTGATACACATTGTCATCATAAGTCCGTAAGGAACAGTTGTGCACATTGTCTTTGAGTATGTTTACACATGTTTTCTGATAAGTTATTGAGGATGCAAACATTTTTCTAACCTCCTTTACCAGACACTAGGTGTAAGGGTAAGTAATACTTGAAGCAAAGCTAGAGAACGATTTCATGAAAAATGTCCTGAAGACTTTAAGAACCACAAGTACCCCTTACATCTTTATGTTTTAAAAGTCAGGGTTCAAGATAATGATTTGATGATTTTAAACTATATAACACATTTTTAAATTTCTCTTTTGCACTATTTTGATTACAATGGTCAGATCAAAGACATTTTCCACTTCTTCTGATGTGCCGATCCTGAGAATGTCTCAGTATTAGTACAAAACCCAATTTACTACTAAAGAGTCAAGCTAGTTAATTAACTACTGCAGTAGCACCTTGCAGCCCTGATGAGTGCAGGTTCTGTTATGTTGTTCTACAAACACATAGTGACATTAAAGCTTGAAGCATTTTCAGCTACACTGAAAACATCTGCAAAAGGACTGGGAAACACAGAGCATCACAAATAATACTAGGTGTAAAATTCATATCAGGTGAAAGCTCCTTATGAAGTGTGGTGAGGGAGAATATTTTGATAGTGATAGAGGCAGGAAGAGAGGAAATAAGAAGATACTGCTTTGCTACAGCTATCTCCCATTTAGGACCACGCACTTAAGGGGGTGAATAGCTACTGTCTGCTGTGCTGTACCCCAGGTAGTCGTCAGCCTTCCTGTAAATCATAAGTGAAGCAATAACACCTTTTATTAGAACTGGTACCAGAACTTAAAGACTTGCTTAAATACTAGCAGACATTTTCAAAGGTCCTGGGAAGGTCAGGCCCAATTTCCTGAAAATCAGTAAGAACTGAATGCTTTGTCCCCTGTGAAAGTCCCAGAAGTGGAAAGCAGCACAGCAACATGTTAAATCAGCCACCTTCGTAGCTGACCTCTTAATGTTTATCACCTACAGTTACGCAATAAACCTCCTACAGCCCCTGACCCCCAAACTATGAAGTTTTATGCCCACAGCTTACTTGGTGAAGTTACTAGTTACTACTACTGTCTTCTTCCAGGCTAGCTGGATCTTAGATGTTGGGAAGAGTCAGATGCTGATGCTGCTTCTCCAAACTCTTGCCCTGGGAGCAGATGAGAAGAGCAGAGAGAGGAATTGTCTGTGTCAGAACTACAGAGGAAGTGGAAGTATCATAAACAATGCTTGGAAAGAAGAAAGAAGATGCAGGAAATCTCGGTGAATTCTTAAAGTAGATAAAACTCAAAAGTGAAGAGAGGCAAACTGGAGAGTGATAGAAAATTCTGGGTTCAGAAGTCAGAAAGCAATCACCCATGCTCTCAGATGTGTTCACACCCATCAGTAAAGCTCTCTGCAGACAGATGAAATATCACTGAGAGGACTCATCCGCCCGAGCACTACAAAGAGATTCAGGCTTGGTCTTGGAGAAATGTATGCCTATAGAGATATAAGGCTACCCTGCCACTCAGTGGTGCCCAACACTGAATTAATGTAATTGGATTGTTTCTAGGTGTGCAGCAATTGTTGCTTGAAGTGCTGTGTTTGCTTTGGACTATTGCTGCTTATATGTATGGGAAAAACAATAGTCTGTGTTAAGCGAGAGCACATTAAAACCAGAATGGAAGTGGAACTTCCCTTAATCTTATCCTCCCATCTGATGGTCTGCCAAGAAGCTATGTTAGAAGAGAGAGAACATTTTCTTGAGTTGCTGAGCATCTTCACTCCTTCTTGAGACAGATCCATTCTCATTTAGACCCATTTTCCACTGGTCTGACTTAAATGGCTTCAGCAGTGTTACACTATAGTGACACAGGATAAGAGCAAAGAATTTAGCTCATTGACCTCGGTATCTGGTGAAATCATTCAGCTCCTTGCATGCTGAGTCCATCATAAGGAAGAAACGGAATGTCAGGGGAGGAGGGTTTTTTCTGTTGAGACCACTCCTCTGCTCCTGCCTTGGATGCAATGAATTTATTCATCACAATGAATTGTTAACTGTGAGATCTAATGAGCTTCTGTTTTGCTGTTGATCAGTTAGATAAAACATGTAGCTACAGAGAGACTGCAAATGGAGTTGGAGTACCGTCTCTTTATTTTCCAGACCTACCCCTGAATCCATTATGATCTGTGCAGTTGTTTTTCTTACTTTGGTTCACATACTAGGGAAGAAAATCCTGACCCCATAAAGCCCATGGCAGGAAAGCCATTCATTTCAGTGCTGATGTTTTATTGTTTTGTTTCCAGTTACTAGCCAAACACTTGACAGAAATCTTCCTTGTAATTCTTTCATTTTATCCCTTTAAATACACACATATTGTCTCATCAGTCATCACTTAACATAGTTCACAGTAGAAAAAGTAATGTAAACATGAACAGATATTTTTTGAGCTTATGGACAAACAAGATCAGTAAGCAGAAATGCAAATATTAGTTCAGTTCTCCTCCTGATCCTTACAGAAAGCTATGACTTGCACAGCTTACACACACACACACACACACACACACAAAATCTAGGAGATATGCTATGAACACGTTAACATTAAATAACAAAGGTGGAAGAGGGGCTTCTCCTTTGAGTTTCAGGTGGATGATGGATGATGCTTTTACTATATTTCCAAGTTAATTCTAAACTATCTTCCAGTCTTTTAAATAAAAACCTGATCTATTGCTTGCACTTTCAGTCATTAAAGGCTTATAATGTAGAATTTTATTCTTTCCTCTTGCCTGTAAAAGAGGTTTTCCAAATTAGAGACTGAAGACTTCCACATATCTAGAAAGACATGGCAGCTTTTATGCCAAAAGAGGTATACATCTTTCAACTCTGAACACATTTGTTTATATCATGTCCAGTTGTAGCCATTTTGCTTCAAATTTATCAGTACAACCTGGCTAAGTTACTCATTTATTACCTTTGGCAATCAAAACCACAATAAAATCAATTTTTGAGGTCATCCGTGTGTGATTCTGACTGTTGCAAAGTTTTTGTGAGAATGTTGCCATTCTTCTACTGCCCACTTCTGTTGTGATGGAAATTATAAACCAAAATTATGTTATGCTTGCACAAAGAATATAGACTAGGACTTCAGTCCATCACAGTGCTTATATACACCACAATATTCTAAATAATAGTTCCAGATTTGTTTGTTTACTGACAAATGAGGCTGTACAGCTACTTATGTCACAATTCTGTAAGACCTTCATAAAATCTGAACACCTGTAATATATATCTTAAAACTCAGCCTGAGTTTGAAGATGCTTAATGTTAATATAATTGCTATGTCTCATTGACCTCCATTCGACCTCTTCAATTTTTTCAACAAAGGAGAGGATACCTAGATGTATTGAAAACAAGTCTGTTTTCTTAGTAACCTTTTACAGGCACTTTAGAAGTAGTCCAGAAACCTCCAGAGGCCAGTGGGCCAAGGAATGAAATCCACTTGCCTAATCTAGCCTTTTCCAAACATATGTAGCCTAAGATGCACATGCTTTCTAGACTGTAAACTAGCTTATTCCTGGGTGTAGATGATCTTGAAATTGTTGACTTTCATAGAGCTACATGTATTTCTATTTGTGCCAAAAATTATTTCATGCCTTTCATTGCATCTGCGTATACAAATGCAACGTCCTTTAAATTACATGATAGGTTTATCAGTCAGTTTGGCTTTGGCACAGACTACAAGGGCTCTTAAAATGCCTTCAACAGATATGTTCATAGTCCAAAAGAAAACTCTTCTGAAATCTCATACAAGATACAACCCTGAGCTGTAACATCTTGAGGAAGAGGGAGAAGAGTATAATGAAGTGACTATAATTTGTCATCTCAGCACAGTCATAAGAACACCTGCAAATTCTGCACACACTTCTTAGTAGCTTCAGGTAGTCATTACAACATCTGTACCAATCAATGTTCTTGAGACAACAGTTACTGAACAAGACTATACCAGGGACCTGCCAACAGTTTATCAGTAGCAGTAACAGATGTCCAGTGCTGAGAACATACCCAGCGGTGTTTACGCATCTAGCAATACAACATCTCTAAAACCCACCCATGGGAAAACAATTCCAATAGGATTTCAGCATTGTCCAGAGAGGTGCTCCATTACTGAGTTCCAGTGTTGAGGTTCATTGGAGAGAGGGAAGAGAGCTTTCTTTGCTTGCAGACCACTTTCAGCAGTTATTAAATCCTATGTTATTTAGTCTATTTATATCAATCCATACAAGCACAATTCCTACCCATAAAAAGCCTGTATATTATCTAAAACAATTTCAAACTGAAAAGCTTTAGTCCTCATAACATTTGTTTGAAATTATTATATAAAGTGTAATTATTTTAGCATCTGATTTTTCTTAACATCCATTTAGTCATTTTACAGAGCTTCTTGCTTCAATTAAAGGCAATTTTTTCTATTATTGATTAACGTAGTTGTGAATTCATCAACAGAAGACAGACTGTAGCATTATGCCTTAAAGGAAAGCTTTAAGGTAGTGGGATTATATTATGCAAATAATTCAAAAATATTTTTAAGCAGGCATTAGTTCAGCATTTAGATATTGGCTAAAGCAGCTTTAATATGCAAGACAGGATGTTAGGTGCTTAGCTGATCCAAATGCCAGCCTATAGATTTGAAAGACTAAAGATCACATCACTGGGAGGTTGACAGAAGTGACACTTTGCAAAGTGCCAATGATTTATGCCAATGTCTTGCTTGATGATACCGTTATAGACAGCACTGTCATTACAAAGTCCCTAACGACTTCAGTCTACGTTTATGGTGCACAAATTATAGGTGAGCCCAAAGATCGAAACCTTCCTGACTTTTAGATTTCAATGACCAAGTAATTCTCACTAGGTTCGCTTCTTATGTGTTGCCTGATACTTTACACTTGCTTTTCTATTTCAGCATTGTAATTAAATCGCATCAACAAGGGCAAAATATACATTCATTATATGTCACCAAGCCTTCTTTAGCAAACACCACGCAAAATACACTAAACTTTACACTCCAGCAGTGAGCAATAATACAGCTCTGGCTTTTTTGTCACAGAAATGCTGCAGCCAGTTCTGCAAGGTACCAAGGACCTCATGCAAGCTGCTTGGGTCATCTGGTTCCCGTTATGTCACTGCTGGGGAAAAGGGGTGCTCAAGATCAGGAAGGACCACCTCCTTCTGAAGAGTACCTCGTGGGCTGGAGGCTAGGGTAAGCTTTCCATGTTGTTGTAGACTGACCCCTATGATCCTGTGATGTGTATAACGTTCTGATTTTGTACATTTGAAGCACTATTCCTGTACAACATTATTCCCCCTTTAGTCAGGCCTGAAATGATTGCTGATACTAAAGAAAATTACATTTGGGTTTTTTATTCTCTTCAGTAATTCTGTTACCTTAAGAAGACAGAAATTGAGGAATTAATTGCATGAAGCATACAGAAGCTCCAAATTAATACTGACGGTATCAGAGGATATCAGTTTAAATCAGGAGAAAAATTAGTTTCCTGTGGCTATTTAAAATGAAGGAGTAAACCTTCCTGGGCTAGAACTTCTGCTCTAGCACTGACAAATCCAACCACAAGTGAAAAGAGGAACAGGTGAGACCTTTGATAACTCTAAAAATAGGGGGATGGTAGGACATGGAGGGAGGCTCCAGAAGCAAAGCTACAATTAGGTAAGCCATAAGATTCCACAACCCCTAGATATGGTTCTTTCTATTATTCCCAATCAGAGATATAATCTTCCCGAGGGAATAATAATTTAAAAACATTGAGTGAAATTCTACAGTTTATTTTAAAATAGGTCAATCCTTTCTGTGTCCATCAAGCAACCTATTTCAGTGTCTAAGAGCTGCCTGAGAGCTGAATCGGAGCACGTGTCCTACTGCAGAAGCAATTCAGTCCAAACATGCTAGAAAGCATCCAGTTGCTTTGGTCTTGTGGTTTGCTTTGTAACCACAAATCCTCCAGAAACATACAGCCTCGTATTACACAATAAGATATATTCATGTCTGAGCTAGGACTTCCTTCGGTTTCCATCCCAGTCACTGCAATCCCTTGCTGGTTCTGAGGACTTAAACATAACACACAAAATCAGCCAAGCAAACATATGAATGACGAATGTCTAGATAGAAATAATGTCCTTCTCAGTGAATTTTTGTGGTGCAGCTGGCAGTATTCTGCAAATTGTTCACTCAAACAACATGTCATCCCAAAGTCAGATTAGAACTTAACCAGAAAGTTGTGTGTCCAAAAATGTGTTTTCTTGACTGCCCTGAATAAAGCTTGTGTGTGTCAAGCTTGTTACTATTCATAGCAATGTTAAATACAGGGAATGATAGGTCTGTTTAATCTGCAAGAGAAACAGATTCCCTAGAAGAAGCAGTATAAGAACAAGGGCACAGGTGTCTTTAGATCCACTTCAGGAAAGGTAGATAAAAAAGTAGTCAGTCAGAGAAAGGCAATCACTGATGCTTTAAGGCTGCTGTGGCAGACCCTGGGAGATAACTTAAAAAAAGCTTTGATTAGACAACCATCCCTTGTACAGAACTCTTCACTTCGGACAAGAGTCTCAAACAGTGTGCTTCAAGCATACCGTCTTAATATAGTTAAGAGCATAATTTATATGAAAATAAATATTAAAAATATTAAGTAGCTATTCTTGTTATAGTAAATATATATGAGTTTAATGCTGCTATTCAGTCAGATGAATGAGTTACAGCATCTACAGTTTGTATTTTTTAAAATTTTAAATAAAAAATTAAAATAAATTAAAAATAATTTTTTTTTAATTTCTGAAAAATATAAAGTCACCATTTGAAATTCTCTGTTCTCATATTCTGGTAACTTCATAAAAGGAAGTTCTAGGCAGTAAGTTAATCTTTGCAAGACTAAAAGCTTAAAAGAAGGCTGAAAAGACCATTGAAGGTCAGAATTTACATATTGATCAAACCGTAAGTTTGTACTCTTGCAAACATGTAATTAACTTTGCTGTTATTGAATTTTGGTTCACAACCAATTTTATTAGTCATAGTTTCACCAGTAATTCCACTGGACTGAAGCGTGAGTGACACGCATCCATAATAAGGGAGCATGCATAATAAGGTGTTATGTTTAAGAATAGATATAAATCACTTGAAACAGTCGCTATTTTGAAATAAATGTGTTCATAAAAACACAGCTCTTGGCAATAAAATTAAGCCATCTTCTGAGAATTATTGATCAGAAATTGAAATGAAGACTTGTGTAAAAGTTATGTTTCAAAGTTCCAAACCACTCCAAACCTTTCTCTGTGCAATTTAATTTTGTAAGCTAATAATCATAAATTCAGCAGTAAAACAGATGAGGAGGTTTTTTAACCCTTAGTTTTCTGACCATTTGATAGCTAGAAGATGGTAAAAAAAATTATTTGGAAGGTTCAACTTCAAGTGTATAGAAGGGATGGATGATTCTTGTCCAGGTAGCAAGCAAGAGCACATGGGTAAACACATGTTGCTACATTTAAGATTTGCTCTAGAACAGTTGGTGACTAACCTGGGATTTGTTCTGATTTATGTATCAGCAGCAGAAATTATCATTTATATTCCAGCTGGATGAGCAAATGCAAGATTTGCTCCCTGGGACATGAAGAGAATACACAGGAACCAACTATGTCATCTCAAAAGACTATTCCTTTGCATCCTATCCCCAAAATGGCAGTACACCCAGGGATATTACAGTCATGTAAGTGAAGATGAAGATCTCACATTCTTGATCATAACGGATAGTAACGATCAGTCATGAGTCACCGATCTCAATGGTCTTTTCACCATAGGATGAAGAAAGAGCAGAAGGGAAGGTTTGCTTTTCAGTGTCTCTCTGAAGTAACAGCCTTCTGCACAATCAGGGTTTCTGTGTTGTGTTCCTGCTGGCGGACCCACAATGAATCTGCATCCTTTGCAGAGGACTCACATGCAGGTGGACTGCCACTGCTAAGAACAGAAATGGCACACAGCTTGCAGCCAAATGTAAAGACTGTGATGCGTTTTCCACTTATTTTGCCAGGTAAGAGGACCTGAGTACAAGGAAGAACTTCAGGAGTCTGCACGTGTGCTCTCATGTCTAAAAGATGTATAAAACAAAGCTAGGTTCAGACCTGAACTCTTGAAATTATACCTTCCAACTGCGCATGCCCTTGCTGGACTAAATAGTGAAAAGTTTAAGATTCTATTAAGCATTTCAAGAACTATCACCAATCTCAGCAGGCTGCTGTGCCTTCAATACACATTACCCTCAGCCATCATCTCTGTGTCAATACAGCCATCAGCAATGAAGGCTTCACTCTGAGAAGGGAGTTCCTGACTTCACTTGTTATAGCAGGACCCAGAAGCGCAATATCATACAACACTCTGGAAAAAAATGACAGGATTATTGACAGTATAAGCAGAGCAATGTTATGTCTAGTGGCAAAATGTAGCTGGTTGAAATGTGTTTTATTTCTGTTGAAGAAAGCCAAGTTTACACTGCAAGAGAGTGTGTCACTGGATAAATGTCTACTGAAAACAGAATAAAAACATAAAAGTGTTATGACCTATCATTAGGCAGAGCTAACCAGACATGGCAATATTGCTCAGTATTCATCTGGCCACACACTCTCTAGATACAGAGAGGCAGTGTGTTTAGTTAGACTTAGTTCCAAGATATGAGCTGTTTGCTTGTGGCTTCAGTGGTAGCAGTGGCAGTAGGCTTCTTGTTGTTCTAGCATTTGGTTTGAACAAATTACTTTGTCCACAAGCAGCTGTCAATAAATATATATTTATTTATTTATTTATTTATTACTGCAGAGAAAATGTGGTATCAGGTGACATCAACTAACATGTTCATCAATCACCACATCTGAAATCACTGCATTTCATTACAGTCTCAGGCAGAACCTTCTATTTAAAATTCCCCATACCTAAACACATGCAGCAAGCCAGCAAAATGAGAAGTTATGGTAGGACAGTCAAGGATACCTCTTTTCTCTGTGTTTGAGCTCCATCTCATCGTTTTTCAGAATTACGCAGTGTGATAACTGTGAAAATTAA
The DNA here is from genome assembly GCA_035590275.1 of Ibycter americanus. Classification (NCBI taxonomy): domain Eukaryota; kingdom Metazoa; phylum Chordata; class Aves; order Falconiformes; family Falconidae; genus Ibycter; species Ibycter americanus. The sequence continues at coordinate 109,738,420 of JAVJGI010000050.1, read as the reverse complement.
GTGACTGCCCCAGCTGTTATTCTGAACAAACTCCTGGTAAAAACTAGGTTCCTGCTGCAGCATGTATTTACTTTCCCAAAGTGACCTACCAGCCTAGAACTGTATCAAGGAGTTTTCTTAATCACATGCTAGCTGTAAACATTTTATTAGTTATAACTATAAGGTGTTTAAAATTATTTAGCAGCTATTGTACATTTCATAACTCAGCTTATAACTTTAGAGTACCAAGAAACTGAAATTCAGAGGACAGCGTAAGATGACCTTTTGTATGCAAGCTAAATCAATTTTATACTCCTTAGAATTTGGCCTACTGAATATAAAAGAGTCCAAGCTGTCAAAAAGAGAAAGCTATATTAAAAAAAAAAAAAAAAGAGGAGGGGGACATCTCAGCAATGCATTTTAAATAGGTAGTTCAAGAAGTGTTTGTGAGGTTATAGCATAGACCTTCCTCCCTTCCAGCAGTTCCCAGCCAGTATGTGGTGCCTGGCTCACGAAGTGAGAGCACTTTACAGGTGAAGAACACGACCTGCTCTGAGAAGCTCTGCTGAACCTCTCCAGAGAGGGAGGGAAGGCTGTGGAGGTAGCTGGTGGCAGGCTGGCAGCAGGGAAGGAGCTGGAACCCGTCCTGCAAAAAACTTCCATTTTATCAAGTGAGGCTTAGGTGTGGTAAATTAAGGAGCGACTATTGTAATTCCCTGCTTCATGTTACACCTCATGGTCACCTCAGCGGTTCACACTACACCAACTGCAACTGGCTTATACTGGGAGTGCTGTGAAATGGCTCAATGAGCATCTGATGCTGCAGCATGCTCTCCGATAGCACAGCTCAGCTCCTGCAGTTGAACCTCTGGCTTCTTGGGGAAAGCAGCTTTACATCTGCCACCCTAGAAGAAATTTCTGAGGATGCTAGAAGGGATCAGGCCCTTCACTTGCCTGGTGGAGTGTGTGTAATACTGGTAGAAAAGCCCTGGAAGGAACTTACCTTCCTTCCTTATGCCTCCAGAACAAAAGCCAGATCCACAGGGTTGTGCTGTGTCTTTTAAGCCTCCTTTTTTCTTTTTCTTTCTAGTTGAAACAACAATAGATGGCAGGAGCCAAAAGGGGATGGTTTTATTTAGAAGTTCTATGAAGCTGGAAGAGCTGGGGGGTTTACCACTTCATTTTTACAAAATTCAGGACTAAATTCTGTGTTTGGTAACAATTGGGTGACTTCAGAAGAGTCAGCAGGCATATCAGAGGGCTAAATCTGGTTCTTAATCATTAAAATATTATGTAAAGGAACATGAATAGAAACAAAGGCAAGAGAGTCTCCACTTCCATATCAATGTTCCAGATACTTTGCATTCATACAGAGCAGAGTTCATGAACTCTCTCTAACCATGTTAACAATCCTCTCGGTTTCTAAAGGAGCAGCAGGGGTTGGAATGAGAAGTCTCCCCATATACATCAATAACATCAGTCTTGACACACTGATGGGATTTCCAGGGGGTTCTTTGCTAACTGTGCCTGCTAAATCCTCTGCACCACTCAGCAGTGGTAGCTCAGTATGCCTTGCAGGGAGAAAAAAAGTCTGAAGCTTGTAGTTGAAAACAAAATGTGCATCTGTGGCATGTGATCTCTTCTGCAAAAACAAGTCAGAGCTTAGACATTTTAAATGCATTTTTCTCAGTGACTGATGTCAGTTGGAGTGTCTTAAATGGGTATTTTTACAGAAATTAAGCACAGCAATGTTTTGTACTGCACAGTTTGTATTTCACAAGATATGTGTAAATAAAGTTAAGCATGGCTTCATTTGAAAATCAAAGAAGTACAGTAGTCTCTACTATATAAAGGACAACCATGTGACTGATGATAGCTACCATGTTGTTAGTTTTGAGGAAGTAAAAAAAAAAAACCAGAGTGACAGAACTGTGCCAGAACAAGGATCCACATAGCTCAGTCCAGTCTTGCTTGGTGTCTGGCACCTAATGATTAGAGAATGCTGTCTGAACAGGACAAGCATATTTTTGTTCAGTAAATCCTTTCAGCACCCAGCAGTCCGTAGTATAAGGACACCCTATACACCTACATCTTTTTTATGGAATTGTTCTTGATGGCCTTTTCGCCATCAGGTTTTTCTGATTTCTATCGCAATTAGATTTTTTTCTAGTTACTTTTTGAATACATTTATACTTTTTGAGCTGGGAGATTGCATTCAGAATCAAATTGTCAGCTGCAGTTGGTGGCATGTTGGCATTATTCTATCAAATAAGAATCCATCCCTTAGAAAATTCAGCATTAATATAACAACTGCTTCAGCTTCATAAACTTTTTAACTGACTCATCTTTCAATGTAAGCATTTTTTTCATAACGAAAAAATAATTGTGTGCTGAAATCTGCATTTTGATAGAGATTTCCACAATGATTCAACAGATTTTTGGAAAAATAAATGTTCATCTTGAAAATAACTTTGAAGATTTCTAATTCTGAATAAATAAAAAAAAACCAGATTAACCAAATGGTAGATTTTGTAGATCTATATATTGCAAATATGACTGATATAAAAGAAAATGTTTCAAAATAGCAGTAGTACTCTAAATGTTTTATGTGCTTTAAAACTATATATATGAAGTTCTTAATTTGGTATAACTCTTTTAAAAAAAAATTCTAGTATTACCAAAATCCAAAAGATACTAACAAACTAATACAATCTGCTCTAAGCACATGTGATAAAGTTTTCTTTGTGACATTTTCACAAAGCTGAAAGTGAAGCAATACTTCACTGTCCTGTGATTAGGCACAAAATAAAACCCAGTGCAGGTGGTGCTGTTGTAGCTGATGTTTTTCTGTCTTCATCCCAGACACATGAAGTTCCATACTGGACCACCTAATTCAACAAAGACATTGATAACCTGGAGCAAGCTCAGCAGAGGACCACTGAAGTGGTCAGGGCTGGAACATTTGCCCAGCGAGAACTGAGGAGGAGGTGGCTTTGGGAGGACATAAGGGCAGCCCTTCAGTACCTACAGGGAAATTGTTGAGAAAATGGAGGCAGGATCTTCACAGAAGTGCATGGCAGCAGGACGAGGAGCAATGGTTATGAATTGAAACATGAGGTTCAGAATGCGTAACAGAAAAAACCATTCTCACAGTAGGGACAGCTGAATACTGGAGGTCACTGCCCAGAGAGGTTGTGCTGTCAGCATCCTGGGAGGTTTTCAAGACCCAGCTGGATACAGCCTTAAGCCACCACTCGATCTGCTCTTATAGCTGACCTTGCTGTGAGTGGAGGTCCTGCTGGGGCTTGCCTGTGGCCCCTTTCAGCATCAGCTTTACCATGATTCTGTGATTCTACATCTATCTGTGGTACCAGTGGGATTTTAGACAACATAGGTGCTCTATCAGCATGCTCTGCTAAGCACAGGCTGCCTCCCACACATACGTGGCAGCATCATGGAAAGCAGTGGATTGAGCTGTGAGGGGAAATTCCCTCGGTGTGTCCTCCACACCTTCAGCAGAATTCCCCAAGAAAGTGGGACAACTGACTGCACCCACATGTCCAAGGTCTCCTGGCCCTTTTGGGGTGTAGCAGTTGCATCAGGCTCACGTGTGCAGGCAGGAGGTGACTTGCCCACCAGCACCTTCTCCACCCTCCATCCTTCCCCTGAAGAAGCTGCCTTGCGTGCATCGGAGCCAAGCTGGAGGGCTCTGCAATGTGGTTAGAGAGGACAAAGGGAGGCAGCTGGGGCTCAGCTAGGGGGCTCAGCACAGTGGCATGACAGTGCGGCATAGCTTGGCCTGCTGAGGGGGACAGGCCAAAAAAGGGGGACCTGAAACACTCCAGCACATGGGCAACCCTGCCTTTTCCTCCCAGGCTTTTCACAAGCTCTGGAGCTTCAAATCTTGAACCTGCAAGAAGCACCTTATTTGCTCAATTCCTGCAGTCACAGGGACAGCTATGGTCATCGGGGTGGTCCTGGATAGCCCTAAGAGCTTACCTGCTTCAAAGGCTTTGCAAGATCACAGCTTAAGCAGTAGTCTCTTCTGTCACCTTCATTTTAATCATCGTCATTCCTCCAAGCATGCCAGTGACAGATCGAAATGCACCTCTGCAGTCTCCTCCTTGGTTTGCCACACAACTCTCTGAGCTACTTGCCAGAACCTGATCATATGCCGGGGTTTCCACTTTGCTTTGCTTTAAATGCTTATTTAAACAAACAGAAACAAACCTTAAGTAACAAGTGAAGTAAGTCCTCAGGCTCTGGGTGACTACAGTGGATTGATGGTACATATGGGAAATGTTGTCATAACAAAACAGGTGTTATATGGTAATTGTGCTAAGTATCCTAACAAACAAGGTTCATCTGGCACAATTCACCCAAAGCCTTCAGGGAACTTATAAAATTTATTTATAAGTGAGAGAGACAAAATATTCTCCTTAAGCTAAGGCAGTGTGGAAAAATGGAAGCCAGCCATACGCATCCTTCTTGTGATGGCAAGCAGGACTGTTTAAACAGAGGGTGATCCTCCTAGGCACTTCTGCAGAAAGGAATGGCTTCCATTCCCTATCAACTCTCCTGCCCACAGAGCCTGGCTGGAAACTGGTTCTCTTAACCTTAAACAACAGGTGAGGACAGAAATAACTGGAGGAAAAATTCTAAACCTAACTTCATCCTGGCGAGTTTGGGCAGATTTTGTTTTGTGTAGATTTGGGGTAACTCAGTAATGGGGTGTATGAAAGAGGTGATCAAGGGAAATATTATGGAGGAAGCAACTTTGCAAGTAGGTATAGAATAAGATATTTGCAAGCAAAATATGTAAAAGGCAAAAGAAGGAGTAAAGAAATTTGCCAGCTCAAGGGCAAAGGTCAGTGATGTAGATACATGCATTCATGTTTCTATGTTTTCTTGCAGTTAAAACCCAAAATGTTCTCAGCAGCATATCATCATAAATCCTGACTAGATCAGACTAGCATTTTTCATTGTTCAGTCACCCTTCCACCATAAAGAGTGCTGACAGCTTTTGTAACAGGTGGCACTTGCTCTATTATGTGCTACTAAAGAGTGAAATGGTACGGGCTGTCATCCTATTCCCAAGTATCATGCCTCAAGTGTTAAAGGGCTTTCAGTGTCTGACTCAAACAGGCAGTGTGATCTTCCACACGGAAATCAATGATAAAATTCATTCCAACTGTAATAAAGCCAAGTTTTACTGAACTTTTGTAAAGCCAGGCATTTTTAAATGTCAGAAATAATGCATTCAGGAAACATTAGTGCCTTTGCTCAGCTGCATGTAGGAACCCCACTCACAAAAGATTTGGCTGTTCTTCCAGCTTAGCTGGTTTCTGGACATGCTTTGCTGCCTCCTACACATCACACAGCAGCGTTGAATCTGGCAGAGAACAGGATCTTTCTGTCCCTCCTGAAAGCTTCAAACGCCATTCCTCCTGGTGAGCCCAGGGTAACAGCTGGGATCTCAAAAAACACATCACTGATGGTAGTAGATTCAGTCAGCAGTGCTCAGGTTGTTGGACGCTCGGAAGCAGGTTGCCAGAGCATGGCTAGACTAGTGTTGGATCTGTTCCTAGGTACGAGTGTTGATTTGCTCTCCCAGGGTAATGAACCCTTACCCTGTCATGCAAGAAATGCTGACGTTGCCGTGTCTGTGGGTAAAATACCATCTGAATTAGAATCATTAAACCCAGAAATATCTCTTTAGGGTCAAGGAGGCAAGGAATTACAATTCACACTTACGGGCGAGTGAGCACATAAATTATAGCTATTTAACTAATTCCTTACCTTACAAAGATTAATTGGACAAGGCTTTCACAGAAATCAGAGACATTTTGGACATGTTTGTCTATGAGAACACTTTCCCAATCCTCATTCAAATGCTACCACAAGGTCACTTCTCATTACCTAAACTTTCTGAACTATTTCAACCAGTTTAATGGACACAGTATATCCAATGTCTCTTTCTATAGTAAGAATAGTACAATTCCCTGCAGCTCCTTCAGAGATGCAGCAGGCTCTCAACAGCACAGGCAACAGCCTTGTGGACTGCCATAGGAACAGTTAAGGAGCACATGAATGAACTCTGGTCTGACCTCTAGCAAGTGAAACTGGGTGTTCTTCATCCAGTCCAGCCCTGGGGACAAACCGTGAGACACTAAGTCAGCTCTCTGTGACTGTATTTCCCCCAAACATTTGTGTTTTTCTAAACCTAGTGAATTTCTGTAAAAATAGGACCTGCCCCAGATGGCAGGAGTCAGGAGCTTGTATTATATTTTCAGAGGAAGAGAGCATGAGAAGTTATTTACTCTAGAAGGTGATGTGCAGTAATGGGTATGAACCAGCACTACTTAGCCCCAGGAAGAAAGTATGAAGTCATAAGTTCTGCATTTAAAAGAAAAAGAAAAGCTACAGGAATCAAAGACTTTATTTGTTAACAGAAGACGCCTGCCAGAACCAGAAATAGTTCTGTTGCCTGATGCTTTCTTTCCTCAGCCTCACAAACCCCAGAGGTGTCTTGGGGAGTGGCTGGAGCTGCAAATGTTTTAATAAAGTTCTCTGGAATTTTATTAATGTAAAGGTTGCAAATGCCTGCAGTTCTGTTCATGTGAGCATCTGCATTCAGCTGTCCTGGATTTTAATGAGGTGGTGAAGAACATTAGAACATTAATTCATGGGGCTGTTCTTTTGGCCTATAACAGGGTTTAGCAAGGTTAACGTTATGTTCACATTCAGATTTTAGAGTTTGGCTTCCTGGAAAGAAAAAATAAGCAAAAAAAAAAAAATATCCTATGCATTGAAGGGGATCAGGAGGACACTTGGAAATGAAAGGAGTGGTTTGCAAATGTAGAGCTTATGGAGTGCAGAGAGGACGGTTAGCCAGGAGAGACAAGGGACAGGGTGTTTGAGTTTCATGCTCAGCAACTTCATTGCAAGTCTCAGACTCACAGAAAGCACTGACTGTCCCATTTCATGCCCACTTAGGAAGAGATGAAAGCTGAAGTAAGTTTTTGAAACCCTTTTCCTTTCAAGAGAATTCAGGTCAATCATAGTTCTTAGAAAGAACAAATGCTTACTGTCTGGGAGCATCCTTATTAGAGCATATAGTTTGCTTTTGGTCCCAGTCCAGCTGTGACTGCAGCTCAGTCCCGGCGAAAGGGCTGCCTGTGCATTGATGCATCCCTCAGAGAAGCCCTGTGTCAGCCCAGGAGCAGAGCACTGCTACAGAGGTACTGCTTGCAGCCCAAAGACAGCAGCTCCCTCCAGGAAGCAGGTTGAATTCCACTGTTCAGATTTCTGGCCATAAATACCAGGCAGCTTTCTGAGCACAGACTGATAGGTTGTCTCGTATCCTGAACTTATATGTAGCACTCCTTCAGCATGCTTAGAAGCAGGAAGAGAGCAATTCCACGTGTAAATCCTACTCTGAACATCAGCTTGCTTTATGGCTACAGTCAAGTTATATGGCCTTTCCACATCAGTTTTCCTCCTCCCCCAAAACCCACCCCCATCACTGAATCTCCAGTAGTGCTCCTTTCCTACTCCCAGAGGAGGACTTGGCATTCAGAAGGAAGTACACTGTGAAATCAATCAGCACACAAGCACTCATCCACTGTGTACAGCCCTTTCTCTGGTCAGTTATCTGTTCTCAGCGTTTTGGGGTGGAGAATGGTCCTAGCCCCAGTTCTGCTGCTGCTTGCTGAGGGGTCATCACCTCTTTGGGCTTATCTTTCCTCTCCTGAAGGCAGTCTGAAAAATTCAGTTGCAACATGTGACACACCAGCAGACATGCCAAGGACTCCCTCTCTTTGGCAAGACCATTAGAAGGATCTGGTCAGACTTTCAAGATCAGGCAGGGCTATTTGTTGAATGCTCCTCAGAAACTGTCTTTCCAGCTCCTCCCCAGCTCCTCAGGAACTGGGGTGTCACAGCTGGAGGGAAAGACTAGGCACACCAGATGAGGGCTGTCACACAGCCCCTCTCCCATAAGTGCAAAGGCCAGCTTGCCTGTGAAGATATTTGAATAACATTTTCCCCTGTGCCAGATTGCGAGCTCTATGTCATGCTGTCAAGGCTAGCAATCAGGCTGATTGTTGCAGACTTGACAAACATGCTTATTTTTAGAACTGCTAGATATTATACATTGCACTAGATCTCTCTTTCATGTTAAAGACTTTAATCTTCTGCTGGAGTTTCTTATTGGACGCCTGCCCAGAATATAAAGACTGATCTTTCTTTTTTTTCCCCCCTCTTTGATAAAGTGTCAGAGCCTCACTGAAAGGTGTAGATGGCAGTCAAAGGATCTCAGCTGAAGTCATACCTCTCCCACCTCTCATCCAAATTATATGTAGGGGTTATTGGCAGTATGTTGAAATAACTTTACCTTGGGATAATAGCCTTTTGCTTATCTCCCATCTGTCTGTCACACTGTCTAACTTCTGTATTAACAGACTCTACCTTTGGGCGGCTCACACAGTACAGTAGCTGTCATTCTGTCCTCACTCCTGGGTATTTAACGTAAACTGAACTGAAGTATGTTAAAGATGTACCAGGAAAAACAGTCATTTTTCCATCTCTCTCCCCAGCAAAGTGAGAGGTAGCCAAAAGAGTGGCCCTGCAGCGCTCCAGATGTGAAGTAGCACAGTACATATCATTACAGAAGAAACATTTTCTGCCTCAGGGGTCTGTTAGTAATTTTGACAGCAGAGGCACTCTAATCCCACGCAGAAGAGAACAAGGCTAAAATAAGCTGGGACCTAGTGAGTTCCCAAAATTAAGCCCCAAGTGAGATACCCTGGCCCTGCCATCAGACCAGAGGTTGCTGCAGACTATATTCCAGGGCGTAGGACTCAGTATTGCCTGACTGTGATGGCTGGGAATAAAGTGAGAGTTGAAAAGATGGGAAAGTTCACTTTAAAGGCTCATTTGTTTCATCCCAAATTTAAGGCTATGTGACAAATGGCCCACAAGGACAATGTACTCTGAGAAGCAGAGGCCACAGGAGGCATGTGAGCACCTCCTTGACCAGCACACTTCCCCATCGCTGCAAGAGGTGCTATCCAAACACAACAAGAGAATGTAGAAAAGAGCTGACACAAGTGGAGGCAGAAAGGAGCCAACACAACAACAAAACCTGACCAGAGCACCAAGGTTAGCCATTTCTGAGAAGCAGGTGTCCCAGCAGCTCAGAGTCCTCCTCCCCATGCTCACCTTTCCTTTACACTGTGCCACAAGCTCAAGCTTTGTCTTCCCTGAAAGTTTTAAAAAAAAAATCTATCTAAAAAGTGTTTCACATAAGTCAAGATGCTTATCATTAGCTTCCATAAATTCCTTTTTATCCATACTTTCCCCTATTATTTCTGCTGTCATTTTTTTCCTAAGTCATTCACCTGCTGTTATATTTTTTGCTCCATGCCCTCATTGAATGGGAATGGAGGTATAGACTTATGATCCCTCTTTACTGATTTGAATTTTAAAAGGGGGGGATATATGTAAGAAGTCTGTGGCATTTGAGTGAAAAATAAAAATCATGTTCAAGTGAGTCTAAAAATCATGGCAAAAACTGTCAAAACACAACACAGCTTTTCCACAGGATAGAGTATGTCCAGTTCTTCAAAAAGAAAATACATGGAAATCTCCTTAAGGAAGAATCATTATACCATTATGAGGTATACAATCTTTAGAGCTGCAAAGCTAAAACCTCCTAATCCTTTGTGCATTTATTCATATTCAGAACTCACCACAACTGTCTCTGTCCCTTCCAGCCTGATGTCCAGCTGATCTAGCTGGTGACATGAGTTGTTAAGGACATGCTCGGAGGCCAAGCTCCACACAAAACAAATATCAGTGCCTTGCCTCATGAGCAAGTGTTAGAAAACGTAGGGGAGCCACAAACAACAGGGAACTGGCCTGAGGCAGTTCAGCTTGTTAGCAGAGAGAGTGGAACAGCCCTGAAACAGATGTAACCAACACCCTTCATCTGTAATCACTGTACATTTCTCATGTCAGGAGAGTTTGGGCAATATGAGGATCTCAACTGCTGTCTATGTCCAGTCCATGAGAAAACAGAAGATGCAGCAAACCTCCAAGCATAGCTTGGCTTGATGGTCCAGCAAGTTAGTGTTATACTGGAGAGACACTTGCTTTCCAGCTACTGATCTTTGTTCTACTTTTTTTTTTTTTTTTTTAATGACAGATGGGGATTAGTGTAGCTAGCCAATATGCTTAGTCTCTGAAGAGCAGGAAACATTTTATGCCACTCAACAGGAGGCTTTATGGATGCTAGAGGTCAAATTCACAATGATATCTGGAAGCCTAAATCCTGTAGGGGTACTTGGCTTCCCTTTGGCCTTGGTGGGAATTTAGCCACTGGAGAGTTAGACCTTAAATACCTTTGGGAAACTGAGCCTAGACAGCTGATGCTTACACAATTTCTTGGGGAGTTACTTCTTGAGCTGTTCCCAAGTTTCAAGAATCCTTACTTCAGTTATAAAGCTGGGGGGGGAGGCGGGGGATGCGACAGATTATCAGTATTTGCATAGTGAGTCAATAATTCTGCAAGTAGCAAGACAGCTACCTGCTGCAGAAAAAGTAAAGGCAGGCTTGTACTTCTAAGCATAACATTGGCCTTTCCCCCTTAACTGCACAGCTGGGAAGCTGTTTAGTGAGTGATATACCTGCAGTCACAGACCCTGAGAGTCTAATACCCTATTCATTCGGTTTAGCTGGAATGGTGTTGGAGAAACTGAATTTCATATCAGATCTGTCAATAAGTCCACAACACTGGCATTTTTCCACATTTATTAGTACAGTGCCTCTCTCATATACCACAGGAATTACTTAAAAATGTTTGCTATGTCATCTCACCTGGAAGAAAAAAATGAGCCCTGGCTTTCACTTTGAAATGAGGATGTCCAATATGTGTCAAAACATGTTGCCTCTCTTATTAATTCCTTCCTATTAGCATTTCAACAACCATGGTTTAAATTAAAATTCAAGGGTGAAACAACTTAGAATAAGGTATCACCAGTACCTGCAAGGACACTGTCCCTTTAAGGCCTTGCAGTTGGCCCCAATTAACATTCCAGTTTTATTGCATGTACCTGGTCTGAAGAGAGTTGGTAGCCACTGGGTGTAGCATAAATTGTTGGCCTTCAGCAAAATGAACAGCTGAAACGCACACAGTACCTGACCATGCTTGTTAGGCTATTTGCTCCTTTAATCACCCGCTGCACTCGTGAATGCCTGCCATTCAATTATCTTCAAAACTTTCATCATGTCACTAGACAATAAAACGTGAAAAGACAGGTATTACTATGTTAAGGTCATCTGATATCTAGAAGTGTCTCATTATTCCCTTCAGTGATTAGCTACAACTACTGCTTTAACCCAAGTATTTAAGGCCATAACTAAGTATTTCAAATATTCATCATAGGATACCTTATGAAGTGGACAAGGGTTCGTGGAAGAAGGACCAGCACTTCCCAGCTGACTGTCCCCAGAGCAACAGCAACCCCAGAGAGGGTGCTCCCAAAAATGTTTTGACCCCCGGTTTGTTCCTAAGACACAGCACTCATTAGCCTAAGGGTAGGCAGCCTACATCTTGCCTGTGCTGATTGCAAGTGATATGAGACCTTTTAGGAAGGATCCATGTGCAAGACAGACCTTGAGTCATCCTTCTTGCCCTAAATCACTCCAGGAAGGGCTGATGGGATAGCTGGAGGCCAGAGATTAATCCAAAGCACTCAAAACATCTCCCGCAGGAGGTGCTACAAAAGCCACCAGATGGTTGCACCTGTGTATGCAGGTTATGTTGGCCCCAAGGAAGTAATGTTACCCCTCTCTGGTAACACAGGCATGCCTGGCTGCAAAGTTACTGCGTTTTCTGTATTACAGTTGAAAATTTGTAACTAGATTTAAGATTAGGTGCCTATACAGTCCTATCCTAACAAACCCCCTTCAACCAGCTTAGGACCAGGACAGATTTTTGTTGCTGATGCCTGAAAATAGCAAGTTGCAAGAGTTAGAACCAATAAAAGATTACACAATCCCACGTTCCTCAGGTTTGGATAAATTAGGTAACTCCCCAAATTCAAATTCTTTGTTTCCTTCAGGCCACCCCATTTATGGTGAGTAATGGGCAATGGAGAGTTCCCTCCAAGAAGGGAGAGTCCTATAGCCAAGTAGAGCTGAAGGAGGCAGGGCTGGTGCTGGTGCAGTAGGAATGCTGACTGTCAAGGAGAAGGCAGGACAGACCCAGGGTTTAATGTTTCTCAGTAAATCTGAATTACATCCAGGATCAAACTAAGGCTGCCTCTCTCCCTTTCGCCCTGCCCAACACAAGTCAAACTCTGGTGAAGGGGAGAATTTATCCTGGTCTTTGAGTTCAAAGGCAAGACACACATTTCACAGCAGTGCTGCAGAAGGTGGAAATAATACCTGCATAAAGTAGTAAACAAGAACAGCCAGCCTTTCAGTGGGGAAAAGGCAGTTTTACAGGCACACTCTCAATCAAAACCTCTCTCCCACTGCGGCTCAGAGTGGCCCCAGTATTCACTCTGCCTTCCACATTGCATTCAATGTCACAAACTAATAACCACAGCTGGCACTGCCGCTGGCAAAGTCAGCAGTTACCTCAAGCAGATGACTGGTAGGAACAGCAAAATAGCTTTTGCGTTACCTACCAGCAGAGCCCTGGAAAGTCAAGTAACGGGATGTGGCAGATGTCCCACCCCAGTGGTGCGTGAGTAGCAGGCCTGGCTCTCCAGGACTCGCCTCCATTCCAGCCCTTCCTTCGTCCTTCCCCATCCAGCAGCAGGACGAGCCCAGTCCTCCAACCTTGGGGCTGCAAAATTCAATCCTGCCAGCACTGCTGAGAAGCTCTGAGCTGACCCTGCAGACAACGCGGCTCATTGCAAGAGAATGAGTTGCCAATTTTGTTTCTTGTGGTAAAATGAAACTTATTTAAATAAAATCCTGATTAAGACAGGAAGCCATGGACTTGATTCACAGCAGGGAAAGCTGAAAACTGCTTGCTACATGCCGTTAAATTACCAATTTCTACCATTTTATTTTTGATGCAAAGTGCTGTTTCTTTGAACTGGGAGCAACACGGCATGCACATCATTTTGGATAATGTATATGCAAGGTCACTTGGTTCATTTGATGCTATTGAGCCCGAAGAAAGAAGCATGGGGGGCTTTTTCCTCTCCAGTTGAGGAGTGTCTTTTGATATGTGGAAGTCCACGACCCTACAGCAGCGAAAGATCTGTCCCAATGTGCAAATGGTAAAGCAAGGTGGCCCACCCCACCATAAGGATCATGCAGCTTTCACCAGTCATTTTCCTATGCCAGGGAAGCATCAATGAAGTAAAACAAACTTCGGAGCTCTCTCCTCTGTTCCTCCCATCATTGCTTTCTGTCTCAGTGAAAGAGGACCTGTTACACATACCAGGCACATCTGGCAAAAGTTCAAATAGGCACACGTTAAGATAGCCTATAACAATGCACCAAAAATTTAACTTAACGCTAACTGTGAATAATTTGGCTCATTTTGGCCATATTTCCTTCTAAATCTTATTCAGCTAATCACTTATCAACTTTTTCATTGCCTGGCTATGACTATTCTCATGTTAGTCCATGCAGCTTTGTTGTAGCTGATCATTTCAGATCATTTCCTTTTCCTATTGGGATAAGCATGTGAGCAATCCTGAACCAAATACTCAAGTGTACTTCATATGGGTAGTTTTATCTAGAGACAGGAATGCAGGAACTTCCGTGGAAAATGGCTATAAATAGACCCTGATGATGATAAAGAAGATGCAGTTACTGGAATTCATATTTGTTCATCCCTTGAGCACTTTTCCTAGATCTTCTTGAAAGAAATGTTTTATCTCCCATCAGCTAGCCTAGCTATGGGGTTGGGGCATTGTATCGGCTTATGCCACCTGAGAACCTGGTCCTTTTTGTATTCAGCTATGGCAGAAAGTCACAGAAAATGTGTCCAATACCTAAAGGATTTGTGTTTGCCCACAGATCAGAGGAATGTGTCATATATATTAACCACCATAACTGTTGTGTTTGTTTTCAGTACCCAGACAGAGAATTAATGGCATTGATTTTTAGGTATCTACATTTCAGATGAGGGCGCACTGCACAACATAGATTAGTTTGCATCATTGTGAGGATGAGCACTCGGCCATTTTAGAGCATCCCTTTGAAACTCATCCCTGGCCACCTATAATGACAAAAGCTTATATACGTATCTGTATCCTATAATAACAATTTTCAGTGAAACCAACTTCCTTCATCAATGCCCTGTTTTAAGGGATCCAGCTATGTTAGTGACATAAGCTATGAGGGGGCAGTGATAGCCCTCTGTCACTATTCTGCTGCTATTCCACTTTAGGCTGTAACGGAGAACAGTCAGCCCTTGCAGCTGCTGCCAGGATAAGCTTTCTTGTTTCAGTCATGTTAGGTCTTTTGGCAGTTATACCCAGGATTGCCTGAACAGCACTGATAACATGCCAGAGAAATCTAAGACAAGTAAATTAAGAAGTGCTGTGCTGAAACTCTTCCTGCTTATCAGGGTTTTTTTTAACTGGAATTTGGAAAACATCTCTATGTTCCTTCTCTGGTGCATGGCATTGCTACCTGCACACACCCCAGGTCTTATCTCCAAGCAATCTTACATAGCTGTTAGTGCAAAATGCCATTTATTCTATATCATGAACGCTCAGGTAGCATGCAGCTATGTGTCCACCACTACCTAGGAAACCTTCTCTTGCTCACCAAAATGTCCCTCCTCTTGTGTGAGATAAGCAGACAGATGGAGGGATGAGAACAAAAAGCTGATCTAGGAAAGCAGAGAGGATGAGGTAAAGAAGACAGGTGAACTTGCCAATTCATTGATCTATTAGCCCTAAGGCCAATAGGGCATTGCTAAGCCTCCAGGTTCTACTAGACACCTGGGTGCAGGTCACTACTTAATGAGAAAAGTTGTTTACAGCTACATTGTGGCTTCTTCACCATAAGCATCAGTACAGTAGCAGCAGTGGATATGAGTGGATTATTTCAACTTCAGTTATTTAGTTTCTGTGGCCAGGCGTTTGGCCATGATGAAGCTTGTGCTTGCTCTATGTGAACTTTCTATATGGTCCTCTGAGTCCCCTGGATGGTCTGGAGGGTGTTTAGTTTCCAAAACAGGCCACAATCATATTCATTCAACTCAATATGAGTAAGGCTTACTGAATTCTTTATTATAGCAGTCCTTCAGTGGGACTCTGAAGCTCTAACTGACTCCCAGCTGTGGACTGTTTATGTCACTACTGAGGCTTGTATTACAATAATAAGCCATTGGAGAGATTATTCATTATATGTAATTAAGATGTTGGTTCATCATGACACCCAGAATGAGCATTAGAGCAACAACACTTTGCTAAATCTGTAGCAGTTTTCCAAGCCATCAAGATATCAGTTTAACTGACAGATCAGATAATCTCTTTAGTAATCTTCTGAATTCTAAACACAGAGACCTGTAACTCATCATCAGATAAGAATATGCTGTGGTTATACTCTACAGTAATGGAGAACAGAGTTTCAGTTGTATGGGTTTATCCACTCACTGTTTGCATAAGGTTCTTAGAGCATCTTAGAGTACAGTACAATTTGTAACTACTAACATCAGGCATATTTATTAATGTCAATGACACATTCTTGCAGAGGTTCTGGTTTGGTTTTTATTTTACAAAGCACTAATGATGTAATAAAGATTAATTAGTGTAAGTTATAGTGTCTGAAGTGTATACCTTCAAGCTGTTAAATGTGTCAATGGAGATCCATTATGACAACGGGCATATTATTCTCAATAGGGATTGCTCTATTTGCCAGTATGAGATGTGTGCTCGTTATGAAGACAAAACCAGTGAGAAGAGCCCAGATTTGAATGCAGCTGAAATAAAAGCCTTGATTTACACAGCATGATAAGCCTTAATTTTGTAAACACTATTACTTTGCTTTGATTACATATTCCTGCTGGTATTATTTCATGGCATCAGCTATTTTACAGGATTTTATTTGTCATCATACAAAATCAGGCCAACAGAACATGCTTAGCACTTCACAGCTTAAAAAACAAAATCAGCTTGGTGATTTATGAAGGATAAATATTTGAATTTCAAATAGAATCTGTGTATCCGCATCAATATCTGCCCAGGTCAAGATGGCCCATCAGATAAAAAAGATTAAACCTCACCGAATTTCTACAGCTACAAGCACGAAAGGGAGTATTGTAGCTAACAGCATATCCATATGCTTGGACATCCTGTAGTCCAGTTAAGCAGGCATCCACTCACGGCTTGATGGGAGAGGGGTGATTACCACTGCAAAGCCCAAATCCATCTCTGTCCATGGATCCATATTGACAATTGAGATATACTCCCACCATCTCTTCATTCAACCATCTCTTTAACTTGTTAGAAGATTTAAAGTGATTTTAAGGCTATTATCAACATATTTTAAAATAAACGTGAAATGCACCAGTAGGATATTTGGTGCAAACTGACCAGCAGCAAATGCATTGCTTGGAACACTTTGAGTGCATAAGCCAGTAATTAAAATTCAGTGCTTTAAATGGTTTTCAAATAGGCCGGTAGTTGCCTGGGATGGGCAAGTCCTCACCATGCTGAGATGGGTACATCTGAAGGCATTTCCAAATCACCCACAGCAGCCTGGCACCAGTGTGGTATTCCAGCCAAATGGAATAGACATCTCTTCTCCACTTCCCAGGTTGTCACACTAGGTTTTCCTTTGTATTTCTCAAAGGAATATTTTCCCATGCACACTTAGAAATTGTTTCTCAACACTCCGTTTTCCAAACCTGAAATTTTACCCAGGAGTCTTCTGTGCATGGCATTCCTTGAATTTTGTGGGACTGCAGCTGGGCTAGGACATTGGCCTTCACAGAACATTCAGACATCAAAATTAGATATCATTTTCTCTGGAGTATTTTAGTTTGCTTACTTGCTTGCTTGCCTGTTTTTAAGAAGGTTCATTGTCTCACTCTTCTGTGACTCAAAGTTGGAATGAAAGATTTTCCTCAAAACTTCTGCAGAAAAAAAGGTCCCTTATAAGCTGAGATCAAGCATCCAAGCTTTCAGCCCTAGACAAGCTTGGCAAGAATTTACAAGTTTTTGAAGCTGAGGAAAAAAAGTAAACATGCCAAGAGCAACTTCTCTGACACCTGGGAAATGCAGTTCCTGCCTCCGTTCCTGCCATGGGCTCCAGTCATATCAAATCAACTTTTTCAGAGCAGCATGAGTAGGGCTCAAGGCTAGATCTTCCACTCATTTTTTGCTGGCTTTCTGCTAGCTGTCTTATTCAGGTTCACCTTAATACAAGAGAAGGAAAGTGACAAGGGAGACATGGGAAAAGGAAAGATCTTTCCTTCCTCTCCTAAATGTGAATAAATGACCATGCTGAACCTCCAACCCAGAAATGTTCACCTCATCCACTGTGATGGACAACTTATAGTCCAAGGGGACTTTCCAAGCAGCTTGAGGGGTTCACAAGACCCCATGCACACAAGTCACTGTCTGAAGTCTGTTTCTCCTGCTGCCCAGAGCTGGGCTCAGCTGCCATCTGAGGACTCAGCTGGCACTGAAGCCACAGGATGACTGTTCATAGCTTTGCTCTGATCCTAGAAATCCAGAGTAATGCCTGTCCTTAGCTTTATACTCTGAAACAGAATCACAAGTGCATACAATGTCAGAGCCTAAGCAAGTCAGTAACATTGGGTAGCACGCTAAAAACTGTTTTCCAGTGCTGTCAGGGATTGAAATATTAGTAGACTATGCCTCAAGAGAGCCGTGAGAACCCAAAACATTGTCCTTATATCACTGACTGTGATCTGCTTGTTTGATTAAGATCTTAAGATTAAAGCTGGATAAGGGTGAAAGCCCTTTCCACTAAACCTTCACTTTGTCAGAAACAAAGATTATTCTGCCCAGTGTGTAGTGAAATCACAATTTCCTGAAATAACATAAAGTGTTAGGGCAACCCACCCTACCTGAGCACAGACAGCTACACTGGAGTAGTGGGCAGCTTTTGTAGATAAGGTAAGGATCACCTGAATCTGGGCAGTTCTGAGTCTTCAGTCACAGCTCCTGCTGATCACCCCTACGCCACAGATCAGCAATACTACCGAAGTGCCAAGTGCCTGGTTTTGCTTTCTGTAAATTAAGAACGATAGAATTACTACAGCACTGTTGATCAGCATCCCATTTGTGGAAGCTGTTGAAAAAAGAACTAAATAGCCTTTGTTTTATAGGTTTGAAATCAGAAATAAGACTAGGGTATCATAAGGTCTCCTACCTTCAGATCCGAAGTCTGTAACTTAACGCATCTAAACTACAACTCGTGTTGCATTCCATACATTGATCATTCCTAGAGTTCAAAATATGTTCATATGCTTAATATGAATCCATTAATGTTCTGTATGAACACGTATTTACTGAAGATCACATCTGCGCTTTGGCATATTTATAATTAGATGCACAGTTTATCAGGCAGTTACAGAAGGTATGTATCTGGCTGCGACCCACTTAAAGATTCCAGCCATGTAATTTCCTTTTTCTTTTTTCTTTTGGTAAACTAATCACTGCTACTGTTTGGAACTATATATTAAAAATGTCTCAATTATGTGTTTCATTATGAATAAACCTTTTTCTAATAACAGCATTGCACCTGAAGTAATTAAAGAACTGTAGAGCTTATTATCACAACAGAAATTGAATTCTCAGTTAACATTTTCAAAGTCTTATTGATGAAGCTTCCTACTGATTATGATTCCTATTGATTGAAAGTGATCTTAATCAGTTCGGATGTTTTTTTTAGAGGATTGACCACAAAATAAATACTCTTTTCCCATATGAGAATATTTGCATTACTAGGACCCATACAGAGATGAAGCTTAAAATTCAGTGTTGGTTTACTTTGCCTAGCTGTCTCCCCTGAAAAGAGAAAAACAACTCTTGTTTGAAGACACTCAGCACCATAATTTTAAATGCATGGGCATATCCATCTCCTGTGGATAAGACATCAGAAAATGTTTAAAATTCCATTTCTGAGACTGCCATACAGCTCAGCCAGTTCAAACATCTACTTGCCTGAATTCCTAAGCACTGACCAAGCGTGGGACTCAACTATTAAAAATGAAAGCTATTGGTTTATCAAATGTAAAACCCAAATGCTTAATTTCACTACATAACAAGTAAGCTTTCTAAGACACTGACTGTTAATTTGTTCATATTATGCACCTGGAGTATTTTCCATTGTTCTTTCTTTTCTGAGATATATAAACCTTATACTTATGGCAAAATTAACCAGACGTGTGGAATAACTAATACGAGCCATACAGATTACTTCAGCCTTCACACGGGTTGTGTTCTAGGATTTCTCATACCAGTGACAGCCTCAGCCAGATCAGCTGTCTCTATCCATGATCCCACCCCGTAGTGGTTATTGTTATTTTATGACAGATTTTAGTGACCTAAAGGAGAATTTCACTGGGGAGAGCATGAGCTAGTGGCTCTGAAGGCATCATTGTGGCATTACACAAACCAAACAGCTGCCTGGGTGGGAACTGTGAGAAAACCCAGTGTCTGGCTCCAAGGCATGAATTTCTCCCCAGGAGTGGAAGTCCTGCCACCAGCCTGCTTATTCAGGGATGCATGGCATTAAGCTTCATCAAAACCATTAAAGAACCATCACTGATGTCTCCATCCAAACAAAAATTCAGTTGCAGGTCAGTCAGGTCTGGCCCGTGGAGTATAAGACATATATGTGATAATATATCTGAGTTGATATCGCCCTAAACCACAACATCTTCCTAATATTAATATGATCTGTAAGAGCATAGTCAAGTCAAAAATTCCATCACAGCAGGGACTACTCACTTTCCTTCACCCTCATGCATAGTATGGACAGGCTTACAAAAAATGGGTGTAACTGCAGCCCTGAACACCTCAACTTCAACAAAGGGCAACAGTCAAAATATTGTAACTTCATCTTTGGATCTAATATCCTAAATGGTTCCTTTGCACAGTAAAATCTTTGTTTAGTCATTATAGTGCACAAGTCTTCTTAGAAGGATCTTGGGTAAGATGAGCTGATGGTCTTTTTAATCTTTTAACACCTTGAGTCTGTATGTTGCTATTTACTGTCAACTACAGAATCCTCCAATATTGTGACTTCATCTTAGTGTCTAACATAAGGTGGGGGATGTGCTTTGCTCCCCGGGCATTGTAATGCTATAGCTGAGGACAAAAGGTATAACATCTGCAAGTGTTCTGACAAATCAGATTGCCTAAAGATTTTTTTTTAATTAAAAAAAATAATCAAATTAATTAAAACCACTTGGATAGTGTGATATATAAATTATCAGAGAAAATGCAACATACAGAAAAGATTCAGGACTCAGAGTCTGGTGATTTCTTTAAAATTTCACAGAAGTCGAGATGACAAACAGATGGCACAGTTAGGAAAATCCAGAAAGCAAAATATAGCCCCCATGTCACTTTAATGATGCCTCTGCTTATCACAGCCTATATTTTAGATCAACTTACAAAGTATTTTTCTAAATCATAAAACTCTCTTGAGCTCTATTTTCTAAAGACAAACTGGTCTGTAAAGATGCATCAATCAAGCAAAAGATTAATTCCTGTTGTACCAAGTTGTTGGTTTTGGCACAGAAGTCAATATTTATAAGAAAGCATCTGTAGTACACAAGTTAGCATAGTGCATAAATCTTTGCAGCCGGTTATAGCAAGATGATGATACTATCCACAGGTAACACAATGGAAGCACTACCACAACAGAGCCTTCCTAATGGTGGTCATCCATTTACCAGTGTGAGCCACGCTAATGAGGTCACACTGATTCACTTTGTGTCATTTCCCCTTTGGAAGCAATCAGCCCAAATACAAACCAGTAATACATTAGGAGAGGTCACCCCACGCAGTAGCTTTGTAAAGAGTGAGCTGTTTGTATAGGACTCGGAGCCAGATCCAAACCTGCCTGGAGCAATAGGACTTGTGGCTACTGACAACAGGGCCTGGGAAGCAGATTAACCCCCCATCCCCTTGAAAGCTGGCTGTGATAAAGTGCTGCTCTTGGCTTTGCCTGTGGTTCTCTCATCAACCTGCCACATCAGCCGTGGGGGCAGCAGGGAAAGTGGGGGGGTTAACTCTTAGTTTTCCTTCTGCTGTTGAAGTTTTTGCCTCCTGCCCAGTGATGCCGAACCCATGGCAGCTTTGGGGAAGCAGAGGGATAGGGGCACGGCACTGCTAGGAGCTGTGGCAGATGTGGTCCTGCCTCCCTCGCAGGGGGACAAGAGACTTGCCCTCTGACAGACATGCTGCCCCACTTCCCCATCTCTCCACCTCTCTTGCTCACCACACCAGCAGCTTAACCACTGGAGGCTGGAGGGAATGTTACTAACCACTCTGGTTTGGGGTTTGTGTTTTTTTCAGGAGACAAGACATGATGTGAAGCCCATTGAGGCCAATAGGACCATTACCTTGCTTGCAAAGGGTTTCTCACATGTGCCAGAGCTCCTGAATCCGACCAAGAAGCTTGGTGGGGACCATGCAGCACTGCACTCCCCCTCAGTGCTGAGCTCTGTCCCTGGGGCAATAAGCTACCCGTCCTTCCCTTCCTCCACATCACAGACCCGGTGTGGTCAACAGCAGGGTCAGGGCATGGAGGCTGGTGACTGACCAGTCTAGAGGCACAGGCAGGCAAATCCCTTCTCTCCCCAGCCTCAGCTTCCACGTCTTCAGCCTGGCAATCATTCACTTCCATGGCATACAATGAGCTCTGTGGAGGAGAGGTTAGAGCTGATCTAATTTTTGATGTGCAGGCTTATACAGATTACCCATATCTCCGTTAGCCTTTATCCCTATGCTAAAATTCAGCATATCAGATCCCTTGCCAGAATGTTATCCCTAAGACTAGATGTGAAATTCAGCCTGGAAAGGTACTCAGGTATTTCTCTCACTTCTTGAGGACCCTGTCACACCAAATTTTGGTCTTCTGGCACTGTTCACATGAGTGCAGTTACTCACATGCAAGGCCATGTGCAGTTTCAAGCCCATGGCTTTCTCTCTAAGCACTACTGTGCCCATTCTGACATTTCCAGCCTCACTTGACTAAATTATATGTGGTTTTAGGTGAAGATGTTCAGAATTTAATGTCAAATAGATGCAGACTGAGCCCGCATGGGAAGCAGGAAATACAATAGATATGTGCAACTCCATTATATGAATTTATCAGTGTACATTCTGCATGCTTTATAAATTTCACTAGCATGATCATCTGTTTTGTTCCTAGAAGAGAAAAAGCTAGCAAATACAAATTTCTTGAAATAGGTGGCAGAAAGAGATTGACTTGAAATAAACAAAATAGTTGAAATTAAATTTTCTTGGTAAGATTTGCTTGTGTTGTTAATCAAATAAATGTACATTATGTCTTGCACTGTTACTCAGCTGTGACCCTATAATGTGTTCTCTGCATCCTGTCAGACATATGATCCTTTGTCCCATAATAGACCCAACTATCTCACAACCAGCTGAGCTCAGGGTCATCCCAGGGTCAGGCTGGTTAAAGATGGCTGTCAGTTCACTGCCTGACTCACAGACACACTTTAAATAACCTTTACCTTACTTGTGCTGATGCTTTCCAGCCATCATTGTAGCAGGGGCTGTAGCATCTATGTACAATGTAGGGAAATGTCTTGTAGCATCCCTGAAAATTTCTCCGTGGATATGCAATGTGCAATGTACCTGATATAAAGGAAGTGCAGCCTGATGTATAATATGAAATGAGAACTATTTCAAATACCTTCATGCAAGGTAGCTAAACAATATGGTTCTCATCCATCTTGTAAATGACAACAAAAATTCAGAAGGTGAAATATCACCTTTCAGATCAGAAATATAATTATTACTTAGCCTGAAATTTCCAGCAAAAGGAGTATTTGCATAAGAAGGACAGATAATCTGGCAAATGCATCACCCAATGTTTTTATTGTGATAAATACCTCCCTTCAGCTCCTGATGCTATACAACTTCTTAATGCTTGTCACTAGTCTCCAAGGTATAGAAGAAAGACAGGCCTTAATTGTAAATTTACACATGCTTTATTGCCAGTGCAATGGCATGAACACATTTAACAGGATTGTCATTCCAGTTAATTATGCTGATTCTGACATGTACCTATCACATCTAAAATTGATAGTGCCTTTCGACCAGTTAGTAGCATCACAATATATTGTGTCTTTCTTTCTAAGGTTAAGCATGTTAGGGGCCAGAGAATGGCAGGAGAAAAGAGTCCCTGCATACTAAGTAAGCGCCACTAGCTCAACAGCCAAACCTCCTTTTAAAAGAACTGTAGATAGCTCAACCCCAGCACATGTTCTGCATTTCTATGTGTGCTCCAGCCTGAGTCCACCTGCCCCAGGCAAAGTCAACAGTCTTCATTATGCCTAATAGTAAACAACACCCTCCCAACCTCTCGGAAGCTCTTGGCCTTGTTCACAGTGTGTATTACCAGGCACCCAAGCAGATGGTAACACTTACTAAAGATATTAAAGCGGAAGAAAAGACAGCAGAAAAGGGGGCAACTCTCAGTAAACACTTTGTGGCAAGGGAAAAAACAATTTCCATGTTTTCCCTGCAGTAGAAGTCTGAGTCTGTGAATTCCAGACTAAAGAAACTAGTGGAAGACTTGAAATCAACAACAAACCACAAACAGCTATCAAATGAGAGTAAAACACCATCTTTACCCTCAGCAGAGTTATCGTTGCTCAGACCAAAGCCTCACTTTAAAAACCTGCACTGAAAAGGTAGATAGAAGTCTGAGGAAACCATACATCCTCCTTTCCTTCCCACACACCCCAGTATAAATCTTGTGGGGCATTTCAGAAAGGAAATGGAAGTACATATATCTTACAGTCACACCTGGCTGATAAGGAAGGAAGGAAGGAAAGAAGGACAGAAGGACGGATGGACACATTTGCTTTTGTAAAATATTAATTAAAAAATCTTCAAGTCATTAGTTTTCTACCATGTAACCCACATATATTTTAAAGAAAAGCAAGCTTTTGTGCTGCACTCAAAAGCACAAAACCATGGGTAATGGGATCCAAGCTGGAGTAAACAGTGCAGAAACCCAGAAGAAAGAACGTAGAGAAATTATAAAATACATTAAGGAATAGCAACGCTGTTGGATGGTCATGTGAAACACAACTTGGAATACCTACCTCTCCATGCATTATAGCAATTTTACATTGTGCCTGGGAAAGGAAGAGATATCACCACCAAAGTCTCTCTTCTCTATGCTGTCGCCCTGCTCCTGCCCAGCCTGGGGGACAGTGGCAGCAATGGCCAGCAGAGCCCCTGCATGGTTGTCCCTCTTCTTTCCTCATATCAGCCTTGCCATTTTGACTGCCTTCACCCTAACCTGAATTAAAGCAATGGAAGGGCTGCACCAAGGTCTAGAGAACGTAAGCTCACGAGGTCTGAAAAACTGGAAAGGCTTGGAGCACCAGTGAACAGATGCTGAAGAGCTTGTCTCATAGTTGTGGATAAGCATCTGGGAAACATCTAGATAGAGCTTTATTTTTGAAATTCTTTTAAATAAGACAGTATGCTGTATGTAAGGAGGATTTCCTTCCCCCCATTTTCCTAATAAGAACTTTGCAGCCCTTCACCTTTCAAGTGCATCCAGAATCCATTTTGTTGGTCAAGAAAAAGTATTTTCAGTAGTGACATTTTGGCTAAGCACACATACTCCTACTCATAGTTAAAGGGATGGTCACACGTGATGGCTCAAGAAATGTCCTTCAGATGTAGCACACATGATCTCTGGAGCAAAACATAGTGCCTGCATTCGGACAAGCTCACATCAAGCAGGTATGTCTCAAGACAGGACTGCTGACAGACTTCATTCCTTTCTCCCTCTTCTCTTTGAGCTCAGATAGTATTCACCCTATGAGCAGTGGCTCTTGAGACTACTTCCACAGTCCTTTTTCTGAGAAACTCGCTACTGAAACCTCTACGGTGTTTTACATAGCACAAATATAGCAGGGATTAACCTTTTGTGATGAGAGGGAATTTTCCATTTGATGCCTGCTGACATTTTTTTACTTTAAACATTTTACTACAATAAAAAAAAGTCCTACCCTTTGAGATGTGAGCAATAAATCTCAGATTATTTAATCTTCACTTAAATGCAGATTGCTTTTTTTCCAAAGGCTGATATATATTCCTTGCCCTGGAGAATATTTAGAGACAAACGAAGCTGATTTTAAGGTTCAGTCTGGACTCCATCACCTTTAGTGCTTCTGCTCCAAATTGATACGGAATTGCACTAAACAAAAGACCTGCTTTAAGGATTAAAAACATGAAAAAACATGCCTCATTCTCATGAATACTAAAGGACACACCCATGCACCCGTAGATCACTCCCTTCCTTCAACATGGACACTTCAGACATGCTAGCACGCAAGGCGGCTCTCAAAAGTGCTTCACCAAGCAGAACGGCTACTTGAATTTCCTATGTGAAGTAACAGCATCCTTCTCACATGGAGGTTATGCGCTGAGTGCAGGCAGCAGGGGCACAGAGGACCCTATACAGCTGTGTGGGGACCGCCATCTCATGCAGCTGAACGCACACGCTGCCCTCGAGGAAGGGGCCGGGTTCCTTTCGTCTCCCCTCAGCCAACACACACCTGAATGCAGTTAATATTGCTCAGCTCTTCCATTCATCTCCTGGCCAGTTTTTCAGTCTCTAAGAAGAAAGGAATTTTATGAAATAAAGATCTAAGGGTTGAAAATGTGTGTGCAAAGGAGGGGGGGAGTGTGACAAACCTTGCCGCCCATGTGAAAGGTTGTTTTGCTTTTAGGCCAAAGGGGAGGAGGCCTGATCCTGCTCCTGTGCTAGATAAGCAGATATCCTGCAGGCAAGCAAAGCTGGCAACAGGCTGAAATCGTGGTGAGAGCTGAAAAGCTTGTTTTTCTATATGCACAACAAACCAGAGACGTTGACAGAAAAGCAGAAGAACATCTGCTCATGCTGATCTATGAACGCTTTCCCTGGCTCCATTAACTTCTCTTCTTTCTCTATGTCTCTTTTTTGCCCTAAACTGAAAATTATCATTTTAAATGTTCAAGGCTTTCATTTCTTTATTAATCACATTAAATCTCCTTAGCCACAGTTAAAATACTCTGTGAGGTGCTTTGACGAAAGATCATTTGCTTGCAATTAGAACTTATTTTTAATACAACAGGGGTGAAATAGAGAACCACAGCTTTAGAATCAATAGAACTATAAATTACATGGAAAAGGAAACGGTAGCGTCCTAGCTTGAAACAACAGATTTATTATCAAAGTGGGTAGTATTGTATCGACAGAGTACATAAGTTTTATAAAGAAAGAGAGGAGACACACAGAGAGAAATCAATGTTAACATGGCCTCACTCTTGCTTTAAATGCTGCATTTGCGGTAACTAATTTTCACTTATTATTTTAAATTGTAACATGTCACATTGAAAAATGGTGAGTAGCTCAAAAAATCCTGTCTGCAGTATGTTCTAAGGCAAAACTTCACTGATTTTAATGAAAAAAGTCTGCAGAAGAGTGTCTCATTATGTGTTCCGTATTTAATTCTGGTTAAGGCAGGTCACTAAAGGGCCTCCCTCCATTTCTGTATTTTGAACAGCTTCATAGGTAAGGTTGCAGCTAAGATTTGTATTTAAACCTCAATGATTTGCATTTATTTTGTTTCACGCCTACTGGATAGAGTGACCAAATTTGTTCTTTCAGATAGCAGCAAATATTTTCAGTGCATCATCTTCCTGTTCCACAAGTTGGATTCCCCTGTGGTTGCTCACATATATGATACAAAAAACCTTTCAATGTCTGACCGGAAGATTTCTTGTCAGGTTTCCACTGCTTTCAGTGCAGTCTGCCCTGCTGTCTTCTCGGTGAAAAGCAGAGGGGAAAATTTTGCACATTGTTGAATACAGAGCTTGCAGCTGGGGCCTGATCCAGAGCCCAAGGTAATGGGTGTGTCTTCTGCTTCAGTTCCAGTGAAAGTGGGAGTCAGCCTGTATGGTTGACTGGTCTTGAAACACATCACCATGTTCAAAAAGGGGATTACATGGAGATTATCTGGATTTCTAGAGTCTCTCATTGGATTTGCAATCAAACTGTTTTGTTAGTGGAGCCTTGACAGAATTTTCAGTGTTTTTTATCTATGTTCCTTATATGCTTTACTGTGCCATTCAAACCCTGGGGTAAAAAAGGTGTCATCTGAAGAGAGAAAAGTTATCTTTGCTGGGGGATTACCAGGTTCAATGAGGCTAATCTTTTGATTGGCAGACCTGCAGGTCTCAGGTGAGCTGGATCTCCCTGGGCAACTAGCCACAGTAGGTCCCACTCAAAGCTGATGTATGCGTGGGTTTAGGTACAAGCCTCTGCCAACATCCAAATCTTTGTTTTGCAATCTGACTTGAAAGAAGCTCTGGTAATGCCTCTTTGAATGACTCTAAATTCTGGGGAAACATACATCGTCTTATGGACAAAGACATTGCATGTTTCCTGTGCAGTGAGCTGAGGTGTGTCATTGAGGATAGGTCTTCTCAGACTCTTTTTGCCTCACCCTCTATTTTCATTATCATTGCCTTGCCTCCTAACACTGTCAGAAATGCAAAAAATAAAATATATGGGTTGGGGGGAATGTAATAAACTGCAAAGGCCCATGGAGTCCTGCCTGTCTGCAATACCCACAACCATGTCTAAACATATTGTTCATGCTAATGCTGTTTGCTGGAAGGAGTGTTCCTCCAAGATAACATTTTTGCACAGTGAAATATGTGTGGCTCTTCAATGGCTCAGCTTGGATGGGATCACCTTTCAGTTTCTAGACAGTGGTTTGGGATTTTTTAGTTTCTTTTTTTTTTCCCAGCACAGCATTTTTTTCCCAGCACAGCATGAGGAACACGAGGCTACCCCAACCAATGCATTTTGTTTTATGATCCATCTGTCTTCAGAACAATGCATGGATGTTAAATCCGCTGATACTACAGAGCAGTGCTGCAGCGATTTTATTTCTTGCAGAATAGACTAATCTGGTTAAAGTCTTCACTTTTGCTGTGTGCTAGCAGGAATATTTTACAACTACACTAAGAAAATCAATTGAGGCTTGGATGGCATTTCCTCTGCAACTGCTGTTTTGCACAGCAGTTATTTGAGGTAGTAGACCTGTTGCAAATGTCAAGAAAAAGCTTTGTTTTAAAAAGCTTTGTTTTATCGGTACAGAGGCATTTCAATTAAAACTGTGTAGAAATCCCTCACCCCTGTCTCTTAGCCCCTTCTATAACCTTCACCTTCTTGTGAAGGCAGAGAGAAGTCTGGACAAGTGGTTATTCTCTGCGCCTCCTCCGATGTGCTCCCCTTGATCTGTGCCCAGATGGAGCCTGTGATTTACATAGATGTGCTTTGCACCTGAAGGCACACCAGCGTGCAGTGGAGGAGAGATTGCCACTCCCCCCCGCCCCCCATTTCCATCGCCAGCCTCATCCTCACCCCCATCTCTTTTCATTACTTAACGAACCTGGTCTCCTGTGTTTTCTCTGCTCTTTATTCCATGTCACCGGGGCTGAGTGACTGCTGAAGATGAGAGGGGATGAGGAGTGTGAAGAGGGAAGCTTCTGCCTTTGGTCTGAGCCTGACGGGGAATGATGAAAACCACATGGGCTATGAAGAAGTCCAGTCCAACCTTCTGTTTACCGAGCTCCCTAGAAACGTCAACATCTGTCACCAAGTTACCCCTAAAAGGGGCACCCCCTCGCTGCAGCACCCCGATGGCAGGTCCCATCCCTCTTCCCCCAGCACGGGCAGGAGCGGAGGGGTGTCCTTCGGCAAGGAGCGGGGGCGGGGGGCCGTGCTGCCTGCTGGTGGGGGTCGTGCCCGAGGAGGAGGAGAGGGGGGTGGCTGGTCGGGCCTGGAGTGTGATGTCTGGGCCGGAGCGCTCCTTCATCCGCCGTTCCGGCTGTCTTTTTAAAGAACAGCACACGAGGCTTGCCGTGCCCGAGCTCTGTAAACACCTTGAGGGACGGGGGAGCCTGCAGCCAACAGGCACAGCCCCGCTGACACAGAGTCAGTGAGAGCTTGGAAAAGCCCTTTGAGACCACCGAGCCCAGCCGTTCCCCCAGCACTGCCCAGCCCAGCCCTGACCCGTGTCCCCGAGCGCTGCAGCTACATCGCTCTCTCCAGCCAGACACCCTTAGAATTCTGTCAATGCACGCAGACTTGCCTCTGGGTTGCCCTTTTCCCTCCTGCCCCTCTCCACTGTGTAGGACTGGCTTCGCTCTAGGCTTACCCATGCAGTAAGAAGTCACTTTTGCTCTTAGCTGTAGCAGAAGGTCAGCTTATTATGTGAGTTCTCTGATGTTTAGGTGCGTGGAAAAGAACAGCTTCAGTTACATTCAGAGACCATGTATTAAAACATAGTTTTCCAGAAAAATTAAGTATATATCTTCCTTATCGATAACTTCCCATTTGTGCTATTAAGATGTCGCTGACTTTACTTAGGACGTGTGAGCTGGAGCAGGCAAGAGAGAATTCAACGCTGCCTGCTCTTGAATGCCATTTCATTGCTGCTGAAGCAGTAGCTTCTCTCAGCTGCCATCTACTCTGCAACCTGCAAAACAATTCCTTTTTAGCATGCATTTCTCTGATTTCTTCTCATTATTCTGAGGTCTTGCTTTCTTTTCTTCAAGAGTCTGTGTATCTTGCAACTTCTAATTAATCTTTTAATTGAAAATGCCAGCCTTTAAAATCCTAATAAATTTTTATTGCC
Source organism: Ibycter americanus (assembly GCA_035590275.1). NCBI lineage: Eukaryota > Metazoa > Chordata > Aves > Falconiformes > Falconidae > Ibycter > Ibycter americanus. Next base: position 109,708,509 of record JAVJGI010000050.1, on the reverse strand, counting down.
TAAGCAGCAAATAATCATCTGTGGGGTTTTTTTTTAACCTCTTGTTCTTTTGCCTGTCATCAAAAGATAATGTGGACTGAAGCTGGAGAGCACGTTTACAGTCTGAAAGTTCTGACTCTGCGGCTTTTGCAGGTATCTGTAGTTCAGCATTAGGAGCTGGACTTCAATTTTCCTTTTGATTATGTGGAACTTATTAAAGCAATTGCATTATTTAGCTGACTGGTTATGTGCTCTTCAAAATACCTAGTGTCTCCAGGTGTGGTTTAAAATACAAATTTAACTATCGTATGGTTAATTTAATTTTTCAATGTTTTTTGTGGTCTGCTTTATGTTGTATCTAATAAGAAGGTTTAGCTGGCAAATACCAAAACCAGGCTGGGCTAAACTTCTAAGAAGGTGGAAATTCATCTTTTCAGAGCCACAGAACAAATATGACCCAAAACTGCCATTAAACAAATTAAAATTCTTTCTGCTAGGAAAACTGTGGGCTGCACTGACAGAGAACTGTCTACTGAGAAGTCTAGTTTCATCCAAAAGGTGACATACAGCGATATGCTCTCCAGGTGTGTGCCCTACTATATAGGAACATTTCAAACAGATTTTTCTGTTTAAAAGGCCTGTCTTGCTTTCTCAGAACTTACTCTTTAGAGTAAAGTTTTTTTGGGAAGCTTTCAAAATACCAGAATGGTTGGTGCTGTTCTTGTGCCGTGGTGATCTTCAATAGGTGGAAGTGAGTAGGGAGAAGTGGGTAATCAATATCAACAAATACCTGTTTTTGTTTAGCATAAAATGGCTTCCTAGTTTGCCATTGCACATTTTCTGTAGTAAAGAGTCTGGAAGCTGAAAATAATAAAATACAGTGATAGATGATAAATGTATGCTTCAAAATAAAACACTTGCATCTCAGGATGTTCACAATGAAAGGATTTTATTCAGCAGTACCCCATACTACAAAGCTGTAAGGTTGATGCTGTTCAGCCCTCAAAAATTGTAGCAGAGAAAGTGTTTATTTAGAAGCTGAGTAGGAGCTCTTCAGAGCAGTGCGTGGTTAATCCAAACTTTTATGTATTGACGCTTTCCCATAATCTCTTAATGTGTTGATAAATTTGTTTCCTGAACTTATTTCTATTCAGTGGGGAATTCTCACTTTTACATTTGAAATTCTTGCATTTGTGCTGCCTTGTAAATATTTTTCTGCTTTTGCGTGGTCTTCCTTTGAAAGGCATCTTATTCTTTCCTTGATGGTATTTGTTTTCTCACTACTCCATAATACAAGAACTTGTCTTGCCCAGAACTGTCAGGGAGGATTTGTTATTTGTCTCCATTGCAGATCCGTCAGCTGACTTGCTTTTGGAAGTGTATTGACCAGGTTAATAATAAACCTTTTGCACAAAATTTACTTCGGTGGTTCGCTCACTTCAGAGGTCTGGTTTTCTGGATTCCACCAAAATGAGTAGTGTTACTGCAAGACTGAAACCTGTTTGTTCTGAGTTGTGGTAACAAGAAAGCTATGTAGGTCAAACACTTCGTTGCTGCAAATTTACTACTAATAACATAATTTAGCTGCATTATTGTATAATGAGGCTACTTGCTATCGGGATGTTGAGAAGTCATGGCTGGAGGTTTACATGCCTTTGCAGATATTTATTTTCTTAAAAAAGAAGTGTTTTGTCAAATACAGGATATTCTATGAACACACAGAACCCAGTGACTTAATTGAAGGGAGAAACAACAGTCTTTTATTCTGGTAAATGCAAGATGTAGATAGTACAAGATCTTGGCATTAGGACAGGCGTGAGCAGTGATGAAGCTGGAAGATGGGATGTTTAAGAAGGAGCTCTCTCTCTGTGACAGTGGAATACTTGCTGATAAACTGTTCTAAAGGGATTTGCAAGTTATTGGGGGAGGGGAGAATATAATTTTATCACTATTTTTAGATGCCAGATTCAGCACAGAAGGCAACTTAACCCATTTTATAATTGAAGTAACTATTGTAGATGTTAAAGACTAAAAATAGTAGGGGAACTGACTTAAGCAGAGTGGGGGGAAAAAATGGGTGAGAAAATACATGGTTTTATGGTTGTCTGTGTCTGTCCCATTATATGTGTTCTGCCCAAGTTGAATACATCGTGATGTTGGGAAGGGAAATCCTAGATTCTTCTCTTCTAGATTCTATGATGCACCACTAGAGTATATAAGCAAGAGGTTGCATTTTGTAGCAATGAACTGTTGTATATGTGCAAGGGTAAAAATACTTGTAAATCAGTGTCAGCCTTGCAACGGACAAGCCTTTTTAAGAGACTTTCTCATGACTTTAGGGCTTGAGCTGGTTTTAGGATTGTAGTGAGGTAGTTAGTCACTGTCCTACAATAAGATTTTCCATGGCAGAACAGGTTTCTGGAGAGAAATAAATGTTTCTTTTTAGTGTTGAAGTAGAAAGTTTGTGCTGCTGACAGTTCTCTAACTCTATTGTGGCATTTCTGTTGCTGGCAGGTGCGCTAGTGCTGTATTTGTTTTTCTGTTCTCTTTGTGAATAACTGTTGTCCTTGTATTGGTTCCTTGTGCTTTCCTAAACAAAATGATATAGACAGGTAATAGCTTGAGTTACCTCCAAGTTTCCGAGGAAGATTCAGAACTACCTAATTTCCTATGGAGTTCACACTGCTTATTCTTGGCAAAGGCATGTGTGAGTTTGGGAAGAGACCACTGGATCTATTTATCTCATCTGCATCTGCACTGGGGAAGTGCCCTGTTATTTCTATACTGGTATGTTGAGGGTATTCCTAACACAAACACAGCTTATACTGGTAAAGCTGCATCTTTCCTGATGGTGCTTGGCTGCAGAACTGACCTGAATGACAGAAGGAAGCCTGCAGCTGTAACTGCATTCACACTAGGGCATTCCTGCATCCTTCGCTAGGTGAGCTGTTTGAGAAGTTTTTAATGTGAATGTAGTTTCATATTTGCCTTTGGAGAGAAATCATCACAATCTTAGGGCTAGATACAGTTTTAACTCCCCACTTCCATGTTTGCCATGAGCATCTTGCTTTTGCATGTGGGGTGGCTTGTTTTGTTTGTTTGTTTGGGCGTGTGCTGTTTGTTTGTTTTTGTTTTTTAAATAGGTAACATGCATTGAAATTGAATCAGGAGACTGTTGATTTGCATTTAATTTTGAACCCTCTCCTTCAGTAGTCTTAAAGAGGGGATGAGAGACCAAATAGGAGGTTTGGGCAGAGAAAAAGAATGCTGTGGAGAGAAGAGTTTAAAGAGATGAAAGCAAGATTCATTGCAAAAGGCAGGTGGGGCTTTGATGCAAAAAGATGTAGTAACTTACTTGCCTTGTTGACCTCTTACAATTTTTTGGTTTGGGTATGACATTTTAAAGCTTGAGTTTTATTTTTATTGTAACTTTTAGGTCACAGTACCTTTTTCTTGTCAATTTCTGACATGGAGGAATGGTATGACCAGAGCTTTTTTTTTTGCTTTTTTTGGTAAGTTGTACATTTAAAAAGATAATGTCCCAGAATTAATGGTTCAGTAGTGTGGGCTTTAGGTAGCCTCGCTTCTGTGTACTTTTGTTTCTTACATAATGAGCAGAGTGATCTCTTCATTCTCAATGGCTTGTAGTTCTAGGGGTTAATTAAGTCTTTGTCTTTGGCACTCTCAACAATTTATTTTTGCCTTTTCTTGCTTAAAAAGCAAACTTCTCAGTACCGCTGTGCAACTGTGCTGATGTCAAGAAAAAATACCCACATCACTGTTTGTGAAATGGGAAGGACAACCCATAATAATGCCTGGATGCACTTGTTTCCATGCATAGTCAACTTCTATCCTGACATTGACATTTGTTTTATTGCCATTGGGCAAATGAGTAGGTTTATGCAATTTTAGTGAGAACATTATTAACATCTGTAGGAATTTATAAATACTTACGCTAAGCTTAGTGTAGTTTGGTGTGGGGGTGTGTGTTGGTGGCTGGTGGGGGTCTGGGGGATTTTTACTTGTTTTATTTGTATTATTTGTTGTTTATTTATTTGTATTATTGGGGGTGGATTGTTGTTTTTTTGGGTATCTTCTGACTAATCCAGGAAGGAAGAAAACGGATTGTTTTTATTGTGGACTGCTGCTAGCCTAATACTGCTATCGAGTTAGCTGTATGTTAGTGTTGTGTGACTGACAGGCGGCTTTGGAGATCTTGCTTATATTAACTTACATCAGTGAAATTATGCTCCTAATTCTAGAGGTTTATTTTCTGCAGGGAACCTCTGTGCAGTAGGTGAAATACTTTGTAGGTTAAAGTATGCAGCTTTGCTGGCATAGGCTGAGTTTGCATAAGGAATATTCTGCTGGTATTGTGCGTTGATACGCTTTTAGTGATAAATTGTTGTATACGCTGGCCAGTTTTTAGAAATTTGGTCATCTTTGTGCATTCGAGCTGGTGTGCTGGCATGTATTACTCCTCTGGTTTGATTTTGTTTGTGTAAATAATGTTGGGAACCCTCATCACTGCAGCTGCTGTTTTCATTTTGCTGATCTCCCTGCATCAGGCGTGTTCTCTCATTATTCTCTGAGCAGTCGGGTTAGTTGTACAATATGTCTGATATGGACATTGAGCCTGAGGTCCCATCTCTTGTACCCTAATGCTCAGTATTGCTATTTTAATAAAAAGGGAAGCAGGGGAGGAGGAAAATGCTTAGGAACTTGAATGAGTAAGGATTTCATCTGATCGTGTGGTAAGACATTGATCTCTTGTTGACAGTTGCTGGCACTGGGTACATTAGAATTAGGGCATAAAGTGGCCAGCTTGCAAAAATGGGTTTTGTTCCTCTCATGGTAGTGTTCATTTCAGTGTGCCGTTTGTAAAGTTGTTAAAATGGCTGTCCTTATACCAGCATCCAATTATTTTTGACGCTGATTCATGGCACCTGTTGCTGAAAGCATGTGTCAGTAAGAGTCAGTTTTCTGGTGTTGATGGGTACTCCCTTTGTTTTAGCGCCTTAATCATAGTGCATTCTTCCTCAAGCTTAGATGAGGTTATATTCTGCATGCCATCTTGGCTTACTAAAACTTTCACAGGTTGAGACTTCTAGTATCTGAAATATGACAAATTGCACTGCTCTCTAATCTTTAATGGCTCCTCTTAGCTTTCCAGGGCTAACAAAATAGTGGTCTAGTCTTAATAGTGCATATCTAAATGTGATTATGAGTTTGGGTTGCACACCAGCAGTAAGATTTGCTACAGAATTGTCCTTGTAGAGGTTTTTTTTTAAGTAGCAATATGTTGCAGGTAGCACCTGACATGTATTTTTCTGTGTTCTAACTTGTCCCTATCTCCACAGGAATTACTGTAATTATAAAGAAAACCTGAATTACGATGGGGGACGACAGTGAGTGGATGAAACTGCCCATTGATCAGAAATGTGAACACAAGGTAGGAAACAGTGTCTTTGGGTTTGGCTTGCTGTATATCTGCTGTGGTAATTCTGTGGTACTCCTCTAAGTATGCCATAGTTAGGTAATCTCGACAGCCGCACAGTGTGCATGTAGCAGATCTGTAACTGCATCAGCTCTATCCAGTTTAGGGGCTGAATAATGTTTATTAAGCAGAAATTAGTAGCATGACAATTTGCATGGCGTAAGCTTGTACGCTCAAAGATCAGTGCATTCATTCATGTGGAGAAATTACTCATTTGTAGCTGAAATGATTGTTGGCCTCCCACCTACTCATCAGTGGTAGTTAGAGCTTACGAAGAGCAGTGGGAAAGACTGGCATCTCTCAATTGAGAATTCTTGGCAGGAGCAGAACAAGTGTTTTGTCCTGTTGCATGTTATTCCATGTAGTCATCGAAGAGAAATCTTGCAGATGCCAGCTTAATGAGCACACTTTCAACTGTGATTGAAGAACTGAGATTGGTAAGTTAAGATTGTACTAGCACAACATTTAAATGTCTGATTTCTGCTTCCAGCTGTGGAAAGCCAGATTAAATGGTTATGAAGAAGCCCTTAAGCTCTTCCAGAAGATAGATGATGAAAAGAGTCCCGAATGGTCCAAGTATCTTGGATTGATAAAGAAATTTGTGACAGACTCCAATGCAGTGGCTCAATTGAAAGGACTGGAAGCAGCGCTTGCTTATGTAGAAAATGCTCATGTAGCTGGAAAGTAAGTAGCCTTTTCTTGCTATTAGTAGGCTGTTACAACAGTTTAATGTGTCTCTGAGGCTGCAGATAAATTGTACACTGGACACTAACAGTTCTGATCTTTACTGTTGAGGAGCAGAACTTGCTTTCCTAATCTAGAGCAATTGCTAAATGGTAGGCTTTCCTCCATGTGCATGTTAGCTTGTCAGGAATTGCTTACAATATTAAAAAACCCCCAGCTGTTTAAGGCAGTAGTAAAAATTTCTGAAATAGTAGAGAAAGTGAATCAGCAATTTGATGGTGTAGGTGCTGTGAACTGGAATCCCTGTTCTTGTTTGACTAAAACAATCTATACATACAGGGAGCCTTTTATTATTTTTTTTTTTTTTTCCCCAGGGAGATATTTGTGTAATTCATCCACAAAATAAAATGTGGTTATGTTTGTGCAGTCTTGCATCCAACTTAACCAATATGAATCTTCATACCTGCCAAATTCTTCACAGGATGTTTGTTAGTATTTCATTGTTGTCTAGCCTATGAAATAACCCATACTCCGGGGGGTGAAATAAAAACACTTAATGGGCCAGGTCAGTGCTTTGGTCCACTGACTTTGTGACCTGATGAAATGAGTAAAAGTCTTATTTATTTAAAAAACAAACGAACAGATCCAAAGCTTTGTTTAAAAACGTAACAACTTTCCAAACCCCTTCATTGAAGAGAGATGTAAATGATTTAGTTGATTCAGAGCTTTGAAATAGATGTCAAATTCAGTGCTGGGATCATGCACCAGTGCTGCTGTATGTTAGTTAACTGTAACGTATGTACTTCCAGGAAATGGCATTTATTTGTGGACCTTAACTACTGTATAAATGAATTCACTTTTGAAAAAATGTCTGCTACTCACTGTCTGGTGTAGTCCAGTATTAGGAACATGTTAACTAGCACCTGGTCTGCAGGAGCTCTTTGGATTAATCTAGAGGTTGAAGTGGTCTCTTACAAAAGGTTATTACCTTCAAAGTTAACTTAAAATTTAGTTCCTGTTATATGAGGACTTGCTGAGTTTTAATCCGTGTTTTGGATGTTGTGTGTGCTTTTGTCCGTGGGTAATGGTGTAGCATGCCTAATTAATTCACTTAAATGTTCCAAAAGTAACACTTTCTCATCTTTTCAGGACAACAGGAGAAGTAGCGTCTGGAGTTGTAAATAAAGTGTTCAATCAGCCAAAAGCCAGAGCAAAAGAGCTGGGTCTAGATATATGTCTAATGTATATAGAAATCGAGAAAGGGGAGGCCGTACAAGAAGAATTACTAAAGGGTCTGGACAACAAAAACCCGAAAATCATAGTAGCGTGTATAGAGACACTGAGGAAAGCACTAAGGTAAGCTTTTAGTTTTTAGTTCCTGGGGTTTTCTTTTTTCCCCTCACCCCAGCAGTGTTTAGAGTCTGAATTTGTTGCTTTAGCAGGCCCTTCTTACTGTTGAATAGGATATATCTTTACTGAACTGATATTTTCTGACAACAACAGTTGAGAGCATCATGGGATTTGTTAGATGTGAGGGATGTCTTTGTTGTATGAGCCTCATCTGGATCACTTTAGTTCACGGCAACTGTTTACCAAACTTCCATTTGCACAATGGACCTCTGAAAGAGAGGCAGGATTAGCGTGTCTTGTTCCAGACTATGTAGCTTCTCTTCTGAATAGCTGAAATAAAATCACTGATGGAAAAACTAAAATGTAGTCTTTTTTTAAAACCTTTTTGTAAAAAACCCACTGTTTTCTTCACTGATGTGAGCATCTTTAATTGGGTACATGGGGTGTGTGTGGAGAAGAAAAGAAAAAAGAAAAAAAGTAAAAAGCTCATTGCACAGTAAGTTTCCATTGTCCATGGAACTATTTCTTTATTAAAAAGAAAAGCTAATAATGCTCTCTAAAAATCAAATCCAATTTAATTAAGGTGGAGTAGTTGGTTTCAAGATTAGATTTGGAACATCTCTTTTGGTTCCACTTGAACTGTGTTTGCTGCCTTTGAGTTGAGTGAAATACACTAGTGTTTCATTAAATTCTTGTACTTGGTGTATATATAATTCACTGTCAAATTATTTTTTGAAAAAGAAAACAGATAATGTCAGTATTAATGGACAGAACACTTTTTTCTAAGTGATACAGTTCATGTGAAAACTGTAATATAGATGAAGAGTTTCTTGTGCTAAGTATTATTTTAGAGAACTTGCTGAGGCATGTGTATAGATGGTCCTTGTGAAACTAATTGTTTCAAGCTTCTGTAATAGAAGTCAGAATAAAGCATTGGGCTTAGCACATTACCTATGCTTCTGCTAAGTGAAACTACTGTCCCACATTTAAGAATGTATTTTAGCTATTTTAAATAACCTTATCTAGTCAAATGTCCTTTTAACAGTACAGTGTAATTAGAAGCCTGCATAACCTTACTCTATCTTTCAACTAACCACGCCTATAAAATGTGCCACATCTGCCTATTTTTTTTATATGCAGTATTTTATTATCTTTGAGATGGCAAAATCAAATTCTTTCATGGAGTCCTGTTGACTTAACCTTTGTCTTCTGCTTCTGAGCTGTGCTGCTACCTAAATTTGTCTTGTGCTTTGACAGGGTTTCTGCACTGATAACCAAATTTGTCTGTTGTACCTAGGTGGGTACATAAGTAGTAGGTACATAAGGGTAGGGAGTGCATAAGTAGTTTAGCTTCTGGTGGTTTTTATCTCGTGCTAAGGCTTCTGTTCTTGTGATGTTATATGGATTGGATAATATTACATTAATTAGATAAGAATAAGAAAATTTGCATAGGCATTTTTCCTAATACGGTCTTTTGTGAGTCGTGGTTGAAAAATAAAAATCTTGGGCAACTCATTTGTTCATACTCTGCATTTAAATTGTGTTGTCTCTAAGACTGGAGGCTCTTGCAGATTTTAATGCTTCGTATTTATCAAAGTGGGCTTAACAGTAAAATGTTTAGCACTAGAATTTTTAGAAAGTAAGCCATGTAACTTTTAGTTCTTGAGCTGCCATTTTTACTAGCTTTTTCATGTGGTACTTGATTCAGAGGGAAGCAGATAAAAAAGTGTGATTGGAAAGGTTAATTCAGAATTCTCAAGGAAAAGAAATGCTTTGGAATAAAAAAAAAATTATGGCTTCTGTGGTGACTTAAGGTACTTTAAGAACTGTAGCAGTTAACTTTACTATGAGTATGAAAAGTTCTCATGTTTTCACTCAGCAGTGATTGAAAAGAGAAGTTTAGAGTATGAAGTTCAACAACATGTAGAATCTGCTGACAGGGAAGGGTGACTGGCTGGGGAAACTTGTTTTATGTGTCCTTTCAGCAGCGTGTATTTCAACATGTGTGTTTTCTGTGAAGATGACCCAGGCCTCACTATAATTATCTGGTCCAACAAGTGGAAAAGTGACTAATGCTTTTGCTGCAGCTTGCCTCCAAGGATAGACAAAGGAGATTCTATTCTGATTTTTTTTTAAAAAAAAAAAAGTAGGTCATACAAATTCTGATCTAAGGACACTCTTTTTTCTTTTTCTTTTTTCTTCCCTCCACCCCCGGCAAGGGAACAGATTTAAGTAGCAGATTGGATTAAATGCTCTGAAGTAATTTCAGAGGGAGGCCTGCTTCTGTAATTCCAAGCTGGGTGTGGAGGGTAATTATGATAGGGCAAATATTCTTCAAATTCTACAGTATCTTAGTAGCTTCACAAAATAATAGCTAGGATAATAATTTGAGTAAATGACACAATCCCTAAACGTGCACTAGAATAATTTCATGGATTATTTAGAAAAAAGAAAAAAAATCCATTATTTATTTGTGGATCACTCTCTGGTTCCTACCTGGATTCTGATGCTATTCTGTGTTTTTTAACTTTCAGTGAATTTGGTTCAAAAATAATCTCACTGAAGCCAATCATTAAAGTATTGCCAAAACTCTTTGAGTCTCGGGAAAAGGCTGTTCGAGATGAAGCCAAACTCCTTGCTGTGGAGATCTACCGTTGGATAAGGGATGCTCTGAGACCTCCATTGCAGAACATAAATTCTGTTCAGGTGGGCAGAAAGTAGTTATGCACACATTTGAGAAAACACTTCTGTGCTTACCTTCCCTGGTCCTGTCGTGTTTGGTGTTCTTAAAGTCAAAGCTAGGATTTTTCAGTAACAGCAATGCTATTTTTTTAGCTTTCTGTAACTTTACCTAAAACATAAGTCCCTCTTTGGCTTTTGTAAAGAAACCGTGACAATGTTTTGTTGCTCTGAATATATGAAGTTTTTTGGGGAAAGCATCATATTGAAACTGAGGGGAGGGGATTTAAGAAGTAGAATGGTATTTCTTGGAGACCTAACTCAAGGGCTTACCCTTATAAAAGAAGCCTGCACTCAAAGTCTGCAAGTCAACCATTTTCCTTCTCAGTTTTCTTTTCTCCTACGCAGCCCTCCAGACTTGTTTTGGTGGTGCTCAGGATGTGACTGTTCAATTTCAAGAAGTGGCATTACATTATGATAGATAACTATGCTGCTACTGGAGATGGAACATTCCATTATTTTAAAACTCTATAAATTATTTCGCATCCTTCCCTGCTACCCACTTGAGTTAATTGTGTTCAGGTGGAAAGCCGTAGCTTGCTGGAAAAAGGCATGCTTTTTTTTAAAAAAAAATCTCATTAAATGTCGCTCAAAACGTTTGTTTCATTGTAGTTTGTGTGTAATAATAGCATGACTGTAACAAGAGGATCTTCCTTCATGCTCAGCCATTTTTAATATAAAGTTTTTACAGAGGGGACGCACCATTCTGACCGTTCTACAGTTTGTTCTTGCATAAATGCTTTGCATTGATATTTTTGTTGATGGTAGTCTGTTCTGTGGATATACTTGCTCAAAAGCTTCTGAACAGTGAATGTCAATGGGAAGTCAGTTCTTTAGTGGGAGAAAAAAGAACTTGAAAGGTAGTGCTATCTGGGCTTAGAGATGGCAAAACTCCATTGCCTTCCATGAAGCATTGCTTGTCTTGGGATACATACAAAATGTCTCTGATACTATGAATCTTTTCCCTTTTGGCAGCTGAAAGAACTGGAAGAAGAGTGGGTCAAAGTGTCATCAGCTGCTCCTAAACAAACCAGGTTCCTGCGTTCCCAACAGGAGCTGAAAGCAAAATTTGAGCAGCAGCAGGCAGCTGGAGGAGATGCAGATGGGGGTAAACTACTTAATCTCTGAACTCCATTGGGAAGCATATCGCTGGTATATTATTTGTGAAGGAGTGTATTAAATTACAAAGTTACTTTTACTTAAACTGATGCAAAATATGTGGGGTGCAGTATGCAATGAGGAAATGCAGCTGGGGCAGAAGCTTTATATGAAAGAGTATCTGTCCTTTGGAATGGCAAAATCACAACTGCCAATAGTACTTTTTAAACCAAGAGCCTTAGGTGGTGCTGTAGTCAAAATTTCATTTGTCACTCTGCTCATATATTTCTCTTCTGCTTCCAGGAGGTGATGATGAGGAAGAGGCGGTACCACAAGTAGATGCATATGAGTTGCTTGAAGCTGTAGAAATTCTTTCCAAGCTTCCCAAAGACTTCTATGAGAAAATAGTAAGCATAAAGTTAAATACTACCAGTTAATTCTATGACATGTGGAGCTGTTGAGTCTTTAGACTTACTGGCATTCTGCAATGTGTGCTTTACTGCGACATGGGTAATAACAGACTAGTGTAAGTAAAATATACACTATTATAAATAAGTGTCAGTTTGATTTACCAGAAAGCAAGCTGTAATTCTAAGGAGCTGAAATGTCCTAGGAAAGGACAGTATTTCATACTTCATTGCAATTATTGATGTTGAACTATAGGGAGACTTCGGCTTTCCCAGGATAGAATTAAGTTTTAAAATCTATGGTTTGTGGCAAGTATGCTTCTCTAGAATTGTTTGCATTTATAAATGAATGTAAATTATTTGCTCTGCAGGAAGCAAAAAAGTGGCAAGAAAGGAAAGAAGCTCTAGAAGCTGTTGAAGTGCTAGTGAAAAATCCCAAACTGGAATCAGGAGACTATGCAGACTTGGTGAAAGTTCTCAAAAAGGTAATAAATAAAAGCCAGAGTGCAAATGCAGTTTAATATTTTTTGTGATGTATTTGTATTATACTTTAAAAGTTACAGTTGGGGTAGTTCTCATGAGTAGAAAATTATTAGCTTTAACAGTGGTGGAAATAACCCTATTAGTGGCCTGCTAACTATTCTAAGAAATTCTTTCGAGTCTCTGAAACTTGAATTTGTCAGCCTTTTAACATTGCTTTTCTGGTTTTTTGTTTGGCTTTTCTATTCAGGTTATTGGAAAGGATACAAATGTTATGTTAGTTGCTTTGGCTGCCAAATGCCTTGCTGGACTAGCTTCTGGCCTCCGAAAGAAATTTGGACAGTATGCAGGGCATGTAAGTAAGAGTATGTACTTTTTTCTGGTTTTATTGATGCTGGAGACCTTTTTTTTTTTTTTTTTCT
>JAVJGI010000050.1:109674745-109695843 GCA_035590275.1 Ibycter americanus | reverse complement strand
CCCTTCCTTCTGCTGTGAAACCTTGCTATCTTCTCAGAGGTATTATTTGTACAGTTATGAATGCTTACCTGCTGTTTAATGGAGCAAGCAGTGAAACATCTGCCAAGATCACTTGCAGCTTAGGGTCAAAAGGACCTTTTTTGTTCACATTCAGCCACGTGAAGTTCACTGTTGCAATAAGCCAGCTGTACTAGGACAACTCCAATTTACTCTGTCATGAAATGAACTTTATTTACATTGCCTCATCATGGAGACAGACCCACAGAAATGCATTTGTAGGCCGCAGTTGAAAAAATAGCTTCTGAACATGAATTCTACTTAGCAGCTCCATGATACATATTTTAGGTTGGTTGGGTGTTTTTTTGAATATTGGGGGATGATTGGTGGTGGGTTTTTTGTTGACTGGGTTTTGTGGGTTTTTTTGTCTGCTTTAAATAGCCAAACTACTGAGATTTTTTGGTACCTGTTCTGGTGATCTAGTTTAATGCTCTTCTCTGTTCTCCTTTGCTACTCTTCGCTTACCAACAGCTAGTATCAGGAAATATGGGGAAGCTTAACCAGTCTCTGGAAAGAAAGGGAGCTTTTAATCAGTTGCAGTTATCTCAGTAGTTTCTCAGGCCTCTGTTGCTATGTTCTTTAAGCTGCTCAATCAACTTTTTCTTGTGATAAGCAAGAGTGATGGGGGTAGAGCTTAGAGACAGAGGGAACTGATGCGTCAGGCTGCTGGTAGTGTTATATTTTGTGATGAGTTGGAGAGTTGCTGAATCTCACTGCTTCAGAAACGTTCCAGTTTTGAACTCTGAACAACAGTTTGGACAAACTCTTTCATTCTGAAAGCTGTCTATAGTTATAAGAAGCATTCTTACATCTCTTTATGTGCGATTTGTGTGTTAAAGGGTAACCCTCATAGCTACAGAGTTGGTATTGAAAAACGCAAGCTTCTGAAATAAGCGTATAGCTCTATGGTTGCCAAGCAGATGGTGTGGAGAAGATGAATTTTTCAGTACTGTAATGGCAGCTATGAATTGCATAATCACAGCACTCATTTTACCAGTTCACTTGACTTTGTTGGATTTATTTACTAGTGAGGAAGATGCAGGCTTCTCCTGAGAGCAGGCGTTGAAGTGTTACGAAACAGAGCTGTTGCTAGAACTGTGGGATTATTATAAACTCTATTAGTTAAATATAGGACTGTAATTTTACAGTCTGCAGTCTATCTTAAAACAAGAGTGATGAAATCAAGTACAGAACCATACTACTCACTGTAATTGAGCGCATGTGGTCCAGCTTCACCTCTGTTGACTGCCTTTGGGGCCTGGGACTGACTCTTCCTTCCTTCCTTCCCTCTCTCACATAGGATACCTCTTTTAACTTCATGTTCAAAAATACTCATTCTAGCTGTCAGCATTTTCTAAAACAGAAACTTAATGATTTTGTATATTTCCTTCCTATGACTTTGTTCTCTGTAGGGTTTAGGAGTCTAGCACCTGCAGTAGCATGTATGAGGGTCTTTATGGTGCTGTTCTGTATTAATCAAAGAGGGGGTTTTATTGTTAAATTCTTTGTGAATAGGGAATTTGCAAGTTCCTGCTTGGCAAAGGATACCACCTGAGCCTAGGTCACTGTGTATTGCAAGGGGTTGAGATCTCTTAGTCAGCTTCTGAGTAGAAAGATCTATTTTGTATTATGCAAGAGCTTATAACTTCTATAAGGCATCAGACTGCTTCCAAACTATGAACTGCATTACGTTTATGACCATCTTGAAAATAGCCTGCTTTCCACAGTTAAAAGCTCTGCATGTTTCTGGCTTGCTGACAGAAGTTCTTACTGTCACAGAGACCATACTTGAATGGAGCTGCTGGTATTACTGGCACATGGTATCTACTGATTATTTTTTTTTTCATTTAAATTTTTTTTTTTCATTTTATTTTTCAGCAGTCACTGCCTGAGCAGCTAGATTGGGTATAAATTGCTGTGAAATTCCAGTATAGCATAGTTCAGTGTCAGGTGTGCCTTTTCAAGGTGATGAATCTGAAAAATACTGCTTCAGGAAGACTCCTGGTTTGCTTTAGAACCATGGGCTTGTCAGCCGCGGGTCAAATGAGAGCTCTTAATGAGCCATGCTGAGTACTGTCAGAAAGCTGGGGAAGAGAGGACAGGTTATATACCACCTTAAATTCTTACAGTACAAGAACACAGCACTCTGTGCTGAGAAATTGTCTCATTTCTGTTCTGTTGCTGTGTTCCAGACCAGTAGAGCCAGAGTATTCATCTGTAATTATGTGAACTTGTATATCTGCCTTTTGTTTAGCTTTACTATGAAATTGTTCAAAAACCTGTATTTGTTAATAGATTGACTGGAATTAATTTAATATTGGAGATTGGCTAGAATAAACTAGTTCATACTGCAGTTGTGTATGCCTGGAGGGGGCAGCAGTGATGTCTGCATTATTTGCTTCTCTGCAAAACACCAGGGAGCAGACTACCAGGCTTTCCAGTTATATTAGTGAAGACTGGATTGACTTTTTTTGTTTGGTTTTTTCCCATTTCCATAGGTTGTTCCCACAATCTTGGAGAAATTTAAAGAGAAGAAGCCTCAGGTAGTGCAGGCACTGCAGGAGGCCATTGATGCAATCTTTCTTACAGTAAGTAGGAGTGACAGTTTTCCCATTGTCTGAACATTGGACTCAAATTTTGGTTTGTTTTTCTCTTTACTGAAACTAACAACTTCTTTATCCACCACTAGACCACGTTGCAGAACATAAGTGAAGATGTGTTGGCAGTGATGGACAACAAAAACCCAACAATTAAGCAACAAACATCCCTCTTCATTGCAAGAAGCTTCCGTCACTGCACACCTTCTACTCTGCCAAAAAGCCTGTTAAAACCTTTCTGTGCTGCACTTCTCAAGGTAAAGCAGGAGGAGTTGGTACTTCCCTGGCATTGACTCAAGCGCTGTATTTGTGAAGCATTTGCTTGTTCTGGGAGAAAGACCCTTCTGGTAGTGCAAGGACTAAAGAGTTTTTTTGTGCTGTGTAGCCATCGGAGTCAGTTTTGACTGATGTCAAACTTGAGGATGACTTTCAGTCATGAAAACTCATCAAGTTTATAACAGACAGTGGTTTGCAACTATTAAACTTATGGGCACTGTGCCACTTGGTTCTTGCAGACATCTCTAGCAAGCTTTTTATGGAATGCCACCTATCATTTACCACTAATAAAAAACCATCTTTGATCGATTACTGCAGTTACCCTGGAGCATTTATCAGTGTAAACAATAATGATGTGTACTTCTTTCACATTGCAAAATAACCCTTTCCTTGTTATGGGAAATATACCCGACTTCAAAAATGGATATTTAAATGGGTTTGCAGAACTTCAAACTCCTTGTGAACTTGCATGGTGTTGCAGTATCTATTAAAGCATAAATGTTTATCCTCCTCTTGCGGTGTGAAAGATCCAAAGATGGGAAACTGGCTATACCTGAGAAACAGTAGGTGTGATCAGTACATAGAAAAACAAGTGAAAACCAACCTTTTTCTTCCTGCTGTGGAATGTTAAGGATTATTCTGTAGTAGATGTAGATTTTGGAAAAGGGGAGGGGATTCATACAGAAAATGGATTTAAGAATATGTTTAGCTATGAGCTGTAAGTCATATGATACACGTTGTCTTTCTCTGTAGCATATCAATGATTCTGCTCCTGAAGTAAGAGATGCTGGTTTTGAAGCACTAGGCACTGCCCTGAAAGTGGCTGGAGAGAAAGCTGTGAATCCATTTCTAGCGGATGTAGACAAACTAAAGCTTGATCGGGTGAGTTTGTTATCATAGATGTTGTAAACAATGCTCCATTTATCCATTTAAAATGCATCATGGGCTAGAGAAGATTAAAGATGATGCTCTAGCTTAAGACTGTCAGCACAGATTTCTAGAAATTTATTTTTTACTGAAAAGTTACTGATGTTGCAGGGAATCTGAATATCTATTTCTTGCTAGATTATCAAGCATCTTTTCTTTGTCCTCCACTACCTAAAATGTAATAATATATTAACATTACGCCTTTTCATTCTTACGTAAAGTATCTGTTTGGCTTCAAGGTTGTATTATCTGTGAGGTAGGCTGTGAGGTTTGGTGGTTTTGGTTTTTTTGGTGGTATTTTTTTTTCTTTTTGGTTGTAAGTGGGGTTTTGTTTGTTTGTTATTGAACACTTTCTGTGTTCATGTGAAACAAATTTTAGGATTTTATGTCACAACCATAAGGTCTAAATCTGTATTACTAGATTTGGTATTAAAGACTTACTTTCCAATGATAAAGTTTTCTTGCTTTTGAATAAGCTAACATGTTTGTTGACTGAATGATGATTTTATAATTTAAGGTACTAAGAATTAGACTTCAGAGCATCTATAAGTATTGGTGGGGATATCAATGCTTTTTATGTATATAAATGCACTTCATTTTGAACTAGGAATATTATTCTAACAATACAGTGATGGCTCATGCCACTGACTGGTTAACCTTACTACTGTAGGGAACATGGGATAACAAAATGTTTAAAGTAAACAACTTAAACTTTTCACCTATTTTCCAGAAAGGTCAAATTTGAGCCACTGCTCTTGAAGTGATGCTGTACATCCAATTGTGGTAGCTAAATAGCCCTTTTTTCCCCCCTTCCCCGCCCCCCCCTTTTTTTCCTCTCTTTTCCTTAACTGTTTGTCAGATTAAAGAGTGTGCTGAGAAGGTAGAACTGGTTTATGGTAAAAAGACAGGAGGAGCTGCTGAGAAAAAAGAAGGCAAGCCTATTACTGGAAAGACGCCTGGTCTTTCAGGGACTGGTGGAGACAAAGAAACAAAAGATGCAGCAACCAAACCAGGACCACTGAAAAAAGCACCTGCTGTGAAGGTAAGAGAGATTACCAAGCGATTTGTCTGACAATCGCAGTAATTACTTATTGAATGTCAAAGGTGATCTGTTGAATGTCTCTTTCTACTGAGGAGCCCACCGTCCTTCTGTAGGAGTAGGTGAGCCCAACAACAAACAGAATCAAAGACTTTCTGAGAATGTACTTGATGATATCTCAGGTTTTTTAATCATACAGACTGTCTTGTCACTTAAATATTAATACTAGGTTTTGGCATTGAAATAGTGCTAGACCACTAGAGGCATTCAGAGGAACCTCAGATGTTGTAACATTAATGTGGTCTGTGGTGATGTAGTAGAACTTTTGGCTGAAGTCAGCATCTCTTCTTATAACTAGCAATAACTATTCTCTTCAGTGTTGTTTTTAATTTGTTACCATAAATAATTGAATCGTTAGCCTGTGTTACTTTAAAATGATTATTTTGAATTTAAAAATTGACATAAGTAGCACTCTACGTGGTCTTTGTAATACAGGCTGCCCAGGGAGGGAGTGACATCACCATCCCTGGAGGCGTTTAAAAAACACATAGGTGGGGTGCTTGGGGACATGGTTTAGCGGTGGGCTTGGCAGTGCTGGAGTAACGGTTGGACTTGATGATCTCAAAGGTCTTTTCCAACCTCAATGATTCCATGATTCTTCAGGTGGGAAACCTGGAAGTGAATAGTAGAATGGATCCTATTTTCTAAAACCTGTTGATACTCTAGTGGCCTGGAAAAGAGACACCAGTTGCAAGTTTAGTATCTAATTAGTATCCATAGGAGAATATGTAGAGGAAATCATTATTTCCCAGACCTTCACAAATATATACATTCTTTCCCTTTTCATCTTTCATTGTCTTGTGTCCCTGTTACTGTGTGTGTTTTATAAAATGTCGTAGTCTGAAAGCAACATATGAATTAAATAAGCTGTAGCAGAAAACTGTTTCTTTGCCTTCAGCTGTTATGGTACTAGAGAGAGACATATTATTTGACTTTAGAATGTGTAAGTGTAGAAAACCAATAGTTCTTTTGGTATCTGGTTAGCTAGAGACCTGTTTGATCTTGGTGAACTTGTCCTTTTCTTTTCTAGTCAGGGGTCCCACCCAAGAAAGGTAAACCAGCTGCAGCTGCAGGTATGGGAGGTGCTGGGGCTAAAGGCAAGAAAGGTCCTGAGACCAAAGAAATATTTGAATCGGAGCTCTCGGTGAGTATTCTGCTATTCTCTGAAATATGAAGTTCTCTCTATAAGTAGCTTTAGTTAATCAGTTCTTCAGCTACTACAGGATTTTACACTGAAGATGGGGGTTTTTGTTAGGAGAAGGGAAAGTAATGCATTTAAATAAATGGAATTCATAACTGGTAAAATATGCATGTTTGATACATTCTATTCTTCAGGCTTTTGGTACAAGGCCATGTATAACAGTAAACAATAAATCGTGCTAATATAATAGGGTATATCATGTTGTCCCTGATCTAGGAACAGGTGAAAAAAGTAATGATAGGACTACTTTGTATGTAATTTAGGATGCATAATTTGCTAAAAAATGTCTGGTATTTAAAGTCTGAGAATACAGTATTCTGGAGTTTACATTGAAATCTGAGGTAGAATGCAATAATAATTAAACTAACTAGTGCAAGCTTATTCCATGCCATTTATGTTAAGTTACACTTCAAGAAAATGATTGAATTCTGTGTGTTAAGTGAGCATTCTATCTTTCTTTTTGGTAGGGAACCACGTAAGCTAAGCTGTTTGTAGGTCAAACAGTAACAAAAAGCTGTTAAAGCTTTGCTTGATGTATCTGCAAGTTTTTTTGGACTGTCCATTATCTTTAGAATGTTGCTTAGAACGAATGCTTTCCATTATGTACATAGTTTATATTGCCAGTTATACATAGGAAAATGAGTATACACTTCTGAAGGTGATCCAGACACCAGTGAAACAAAGGAAGTTTTTATTGTTTTTCATATACTAAGTAACTTCTGAATTTTGCTAAGATGGATGCAGAAGATGGGCCTTCTCCCATCCACCCTTATCAACCACTGATTCATTCCTGTGAATGTTTTCTTCAGACTTCATCTACAATTTGCAAGATAATTTTCTGTTACCTCTGCTTGATTCTATAAGTAGGTAGTGGCTACTCAGGATTATTTTTGACTGTCTGCACAATCCATCATACTTTTCAGGGATTGTTTTTCTGTTGCAGTACGATTCAGTAGCTTCCTAAATTCGTAAGACCCCTAAACTATAATCCATACTAAATCTTTCAACCTACGACAGGAAACTTTTCATGTTTTCTAAGTGCACCACAGTGCAAGGGTCATTCCAGTATATTCCCTGTCCTTACGGCTGCTGCTCCCCTCTGAAGGGACACGGTGCAGTGTTAATCGTGTTCTGATCTGTCTGCAGATAGAAGTATGTGAAGAGAAAGCTGCTGCTGTCCTTCCAGCTTCTTGTATCCAGCAGTTGGACAGTGGTAACTGGAAAGAGAGGCTTGCCTGCATGGAGGAGTTTCAGAAGGTAAGTTTGTAGCAGTTGATAAGAAGAGAGGCAGGTGGGGAAAGAGAAAGCAGTAATTTCTTCAGCTTTTTAGGCCTAGTAACTTTTTAAAAAGACATACCGGTAGCAGTGATAGGTCAGCACTTCAGATGGATTAAACAATACTTGGAAAATGTGACTTATATGGTTTAAGTTGGCTCTTATTCCATAACAATAGTGGACTAGGTCTTTTAGTTTAATGCAGATAGTTACGCTTTCGTCAACAATTTTAGTATGTGGGTTGAGGATGCATAGAGGTATTTTTAAAACAGAAGTAATTCTGAAGCTTAGTCTGAAGGATAACTAGGCTTAAACAAAAAGTTTTGCCATGACTGTGCAAAACTAGTTGCAAATAAGTGCCTGCTGACTGCATGTTAGGCAGCAATTGATTATAATACTAAAATTTCAGTTGGCAAATAGTTGATGTTTGAAGCCTTATACAATACCAGCAGTCCTCACAGCTGGTGGCAAGTGCTTCATGTAGTCAGAAACAAACAAAACATTGTGTGTCACTTGGATGTGAAGCCTGGCTTTCTTCCCATGGTATCCATCATGAGACCTTCACGAGTTCATATGCAAAAAAGCATTAGCTGTAGGTGTACAAATAGTTCATGCTGCTACAGTATTACAGTTGTGACTGAGTTTTAATATTTTAGTGGAAAAGGTGACTGATGTAAATGGTGATGGGCTGCACTGAAGTGCTGCTGTAGAAGCCAGCTTTACTCAAATGTAAAGATGTTACAGTTTGTGGAATGGATAAGCCTAACTACAAGTGAATTTAGATTACATTCAGGCTTAATCTCTGCTGTGTAGCCAGCATTCCAGTGGGGAAAGTGCACAGTATCCTTCATCTTAAAAAAAAAAAAAAAAAAAAAAAAAAAAAAAAAAAAAACCAAAAAAAACAAAAAAAAAAACCAAAAAACCAAAAAAAAAACCCAAACAAAAACCAACTACCAAGCAGCTTGGGGTTCTGTGTTTGGGTTTTTTGTTTGGTTTTTTATCTAAATCTGAAATTCCCAGGGCTGGGATGGCAGATAGTCATTGTAAAGATACTCGCTAAAGAACATACAAAGTGTTGCACTGTGGATGCTGTAGTATAAATGTTGTATCTCAGTACCTGTAAAATTGGCTCCTCGTAAAAGTGGGTCATGTAGTATGGCTTTTCAGGTAAATTCTTATGCTGAGAATTTCTGCAATTTAGTTCAGTATTAACAAAATATTTACAGGACAGTTGTGGCAACTTCTGTTTGTTTTGGATTTTGTATCACTTGTGACCCACTGGTGACCTTAATGTTTATCCTTTAGGCTGTTGAGCTTATGGAGAGAAGTGAAATGCCTTGCCAAGCTCTAGTAAGAATGCTGGCCAAGAAGCCTGGTTGGAAAGAAACAAATTTTCAGGTAATACATTATCCTTCAGTAACAAACAGTCCATTTTCATTACTTAATGTAAGCTGCGTTGCCAATTAAAAGGCTGTAGGTGCATGTCTGTCACTGATGACAGTCCTAGCACCATGGCCACAGTTGTATCTGTAGTCAATGAGAATATAAACTCTGAAATGAGATTTTATTTCTGCTAACAAATGAGACTTCAAAACAGCATTTGAAGAAGTCTAGAAGCGTATGTATGTGGATACGTGGGTATGTGTATGTATAAGTTCTAAAAGTAGATAATGGCTGCCCAGTATTATTGATTATGTATGTATATATACATATAGATGTAAAAATATATATTTGTGTCTATACAGACAATGCCATTATATATAAAGTGTGTGTAGATGTGTATTTGTGTACAGAAATATTGTATGTGTACACAAATACATATTTTATGTATACATTTGTGTTTACCCACAATATATGTTTTTTAATACATACATCTATTAATATATAGAATAAAAAATTTGATCTAAAATACAGAAAGACATTAATAACTTGCTGTTACGGATGTTCCAGGTGATGCAGATGAAACTGCATATAGTTGCATTGGTTGCACAGAAAGGAAACTTCTCCAAAACTTCAGCACAGGTTGTGCTAGATGGTCTTGTAGACAAGGTTGGTGATGTGAAATGTGGGAGTAATGCAAAAGAAGCCATGACAGCCATAGCAGAGGCATGCCAGTTGCCATGGACTGCTGAGCAGGTGAGTGAGCAGCAAAGGTACTCTTCTAGTAAATAAAATCAGAGATATTGTGTGGGGTGTTCTTTTTAGTCTGAGGAGTAAATCCTAAATCTTTGATTTTTCTCTGTTGCCTGAAAGTTATTTGTTTGCTCTCAAGATATCTCCAAAGGCAGAAGTTAAATAGAAGTTCCTCCAAAAGGGGAAATAACAAGTAGTAAATCAGTATTTTGCTGAAATACTGCCAAAGCAAGTACACGTCCATAATAAAGGTATCTGTGGCTGCCTTTTAAGTACTACAGGAACTTCTGGTTTGCTTCAGTTGCAATTGTGTTCTGCTACAGTGGTACAACAAACTTTCCTTGTACACCCCAGCTGTTTGTTTACTTGCAATGCCCTGTGTTTCTTGCAAGTGTCTTCACTTCTTTATTACAGTCCTTTGTCACCTGGTTTGCCAGTAAAAATTTACACTTAACTTTCTTCTATTCCAGGTTGTGGCTATGGCTTTCTCTCAAAAGAATCCTAAAAACCAGTCAGAAACTTTGAACTGGCTTTCAAATGCAATTAAAGAGTTTGGCTTTTCTGGGTATGTCTTTTAAGTAAATTGCTGAGAGAAACTTGAGTGAATATGTTTCTAATCTAGAACTAAGTATCTGTTCTTCTCTGTCAAATTGGTCTGAAGATGATGACTGCAAATTTGTCTGAACTCATGTTCGTTCAACTGTGGTGCTACCTCGGTCAGGTGCTCTTTTAGCTCTGCATGTGTAAATGAAAGTATCTGATACTACTAATAGGATACTACTACACTACTAGATGCTTTATTCATTGCTTGGCCTTCTCTGAAGAGCATTTTTCTTAAACTTCATATGATTGTTGTTCTCGTTCTACTTGGGTGCACCTGCACCCAGGTGGATCACTATATTTTATGGCTTAAAAAAGCAAAACCTGACAGCCTACAGAAGAGTACATACCAGCATGCTTATTGCTCTCCTTCAGAAAGAATTTGAGGCTTATAACAGGATGAAGTTTTAGGTGACAAAACAGCCGTTACAGCATCTTGTGCTGTGAGGGTAAGAAATGGATTCTCCATCGGAACCAGGTGTAGCATTCGTTAATTTTTACTCGCCAGTCTCTTAACTGAATGTGGACAAGCATATGTAACGCAGTTTACTCCTGAGAACAAAATTTCTAAGCAGTGAAGACTTCAAATATTAATTTACTTGATTACTTGCGCAGTTACTATACCCATCCAAGTTGTTTAGCAGCTATTGAATGGATAGTAACATCGATTAAGTCTGGAAAATGAGCTCTCCTCTTCAGTAAATTCCCCAAAAAGCGTGGTTTTCCATCAGGGTGATCTATGTGTAGGTGTGATACTAGAACAGCAGCGTTCGAGGCTGCACAAAGGAAGCTTCTGTGATTGCCTGTTTTCTATTGAATTCAGTGGTAGTATAGAAGATTCAGTAATTAAACCTGCCTTTCTTTCTCTTGGAAATATCTTTGTGAAATTTGTGTCTTTTTCTGGAAGATGCTGAGACAGACTTAACAAAAAAACCCAACCAAACCCTCACCTTTGTTATGTAGCCATGTTTCAGGTGCTTCAAATTATTCTAGACTCATCCCTCAGGGTTCCAGTCCTAGCAATTGTGTGGGTGATATAGTTTAAGAAACTTTCCAGCTGAAATAATAGCAGTCTTTGATATTAATTATCTTACATTTACTGTATTGCTTTTCATAGCTGGCTATTTCCCAAACTGATCTCTTTCAGCAGTTATTTAAATAGCTACCATATACCATACTTATAAAATACCATAGTATTTTATAAGTGCAAATATCTTCTCCTTATAAATTAGTTGTATGAATCTGTTCTCAGTGCATTTTTTTTTCTTTAGCATATTGTGATAATTTTGTTTCTTTATGGTGCTTCCTGTGTTGCATTTTATTTACAGGGGATGTCTTTTTTTTTTCCCCCCAGACTGAATGTCAAAGCTTTCATCAGTAATGTGAAGACCGCTCTTGCTGCAACTAACCCAGTGAGTAAATTTGTAATTTTAATCCTGAATTACTATCAATCCTTAAATTTCAAGACTGAATGCTTCTATCCTCTTTCTGGCAGGCTGTAAGGACTTCTGCCATTACGTTGCTGGGAGTCATGTATCTTTATGTGGGACCTCCTTTGCGAATGTTTTTTGAGGATGAGAAGCCAGCCCTTCTCTCCCAGATAGATGCAGAATTTGAAAAGGTATGAAGTGTAGCTGTCTTACTACTAAGTATCATTAAAACTACTTGGAAACTTCAGTAGCTGGAATCTGTAGTAATGTTGTGGTCTAGCCTGTGTTTTTCTAAATGGATCGGATATTTTTTTTTAAGACAGCTCACCAAAGCAGCTGCAAACTCATTATGTCTAGCTATGTCAATAGTCACTTTTTTGATGACAAACTTCAAAAGTTTCTGGTTCTGTTTGAATAGCATAATGTTTTAGAAGTCTTATCACCCTGAGATGGTGCATTTGTACCGTGCAAGTGTTTTTATTTTTACTGTCAAATGAAAAACTGTAAAATAGCTGTTTCTGATTTTTGTGTTGCTTGCAGATGCAAGGGCAGACAGCACCAGCCCCAACTCGTGGTATTTCCAGGCATAGTGCAGGAGGTGGGGATGATGGTGAGGAAGAGGAACAGGAGGATGTTGGGAATGATGTTGTGGATCTCTTGCCAAGAACAGACATTGGGTACGTTTGAATTCTACAACCTGAAGACACACTTCCACTGCAGTTCAAAACTTTGTGTTTATAAGCACTTTCTGAGCAGGAGTCTGTGGTGTTAAAGCACTCAAATACTAAATGACACATAACTAAGAAAACGGGCTTTCTACCTTTTTTCTCTTACAGCGATAAGATCACAGCTGAACTGGTGTCTAAGATTGGGGACAAAAACTGGAAGATCAGGAAGGAAGGTCTAGATGAAGTGACAAGCATCATAAATGATGCTAAGTTCATACAGCCAAACATAGGAGAACTTCCAGCTGCTTTGAAGAGTCGTCTCAATGACTCCAATAAAATCTTGGTATGTTATTCAAAATCCTGTTTCAGCTGTTTCCAGCTTAGAACTTAAGACAAACTATTTATGATTATAGAACCTTGCTTATTACTCAGTCTGTTACAATGTCATGAAATCAACAGTTGAAAAACAGTGAACTCTGAATTTCTAGATTATAAATTTGCCTGTTTTTGTAAATATTTGTTTTTGTCTTTGCTTTGTATTTAAAAAAAAAAGCCTTCAAAAAAGGGGAAAATCTACCTCTAGTTTGAATGTAATGTAAGCAAATCTTAACCAAAAAGAAGTTTAAATAAAACTCTGCTTGTGACAAAAGTTTCTCTTGTTTGAAGATATTTTTAGTTGAGCTTTAATTTGCTCACAATATAGAAATAATTTTATCTATCTGTATGATGGATTTGAAGTCTGGAACAGATATCATTGAGTAGGCATTCTAAAGTAAAATCCTAAGTGTACAGCAGTGTTACTTTTCCCCATGTGACTTGGAGCTTTGCACACATGGTTGTAACGGTACTTTATTTAAAGCCTTTTTGTTTATGTGTAGGTGCAGCAAACACTAAGCATTCTTCAGCAGCTAGCAACAGCAATGGGCCCCAATATCAAACAGCATGTGAAAAATTTGGGCATTCCTGTCATCACAGTCCTAGGAGACAGTAAGGTAGGACACGCATCATGATCTCTTTCCTTTGTGCCACTCGCTATCTGAGCTATGCCTGATAATATCTATTGCTGTTTGGACTTGCTCTTGAGAGGTGGATGGTAGTTAAAAGTGAATACTCTGCCCAGGAAACCTGATTAGCATCTAACGTAAAGTTGGTCGTAGAACTCCTGTTCTTTTATCATGTCAGTGTGGATTCCAGTGTACATTGTTGTCTTTGTGTCACAGTGTAGGAGACCTTTGAACTGTAGGTAGAAACAGGACACTCGCAACTGACCCTGAAGTTTGTATAATGTCAGTGTCGACCTCATTGAGATGCTCTGCAAAATCAAAGCTAGGACCATGGGAAAGAGCTGTTTGAAGCAGTGGGAAAAGGAGGCTTGGGAAGATGCCAATGTTTTGTGCCAGAAGTCACAGGCAATTATCAGAGGTGGCATACTCCAGATGTCTCTACTCTGAATGTGAGTAGGAAAAAGAGCAGAAACTGGATCTACCTGTGCCAAGCAATGGAAGGACTAGGACGGATCCTAGGGCTAGAGAAAAACTCTTAGTTCAAATATGTTTCTCTTAAAGGGTCTTTAATCACGTAAAATTTCAGTTCTTTAGTTGGATTCTTCTATTCATCTTGAGGAAATGGCAAGCTCCATTTAGTTCCAAGTGCATGGTTTAAGGATAAGACCAACTGTGATTTATCTTTTACTGTTAGTAAAATGCATAATACTGGGTTACTTGTAAGCACTGTAATGCTGACAGAGGAGTGTACGCTCATTCAGACATGGTTAAGAGTAGTCACTTTTTTCATGTACTGCAAGATTTACCCAGTCTATTCAATTGCTAGAGTTTCTGAAGATGAAGAGGGATCCTTTTTGGGCCCTGCTTTGAAATATTAATAGTGGACCCACCCAGTGGTAGAGGAAAATCAACAGCTTGTAGTATGGGTGAAGACAAATTAAATTTGGGTGGTGAGAGCCAAGGCCACTTCAGAGAGGCTGATGAGCATCTGTTTACGTGCAGCACGTGATTTGTTTCTTTTCCTCAATGAGATTAAAGATGGGACAAGTTACTTGCAAGGACGCTCCCTTCTTGTTTAGATACATGCCTGGATGTTACCTTTGCATTTGAAACTGATTCATACTGAAGCTAAATGAGTCTTACATTATCTGCTTGCCTCAGACTCAGCCTACAGGAGAGTGTCATATGTATGGAGTCATGTCTGTACTGCTCATGTTTTGAAGAACCGTGGTTGTTAAGTATTCCATCTGACTTCTTGTAATTTCACATAGCTGCTTCAAGAAAGGGTGCTGTTCTAAATTTTGCTTGGAAAAAGCACTAAACATGGAAACTGGTAGGAGTTAGAGGGCTCCCCTGTTCCTGACTTGACTTTAGCTCGTGTTTGTCCTAAATGAGGGTGCCCTAATAACAGGCTCCATAACCCACTTGCCTTGATTTATGAATGTGCGAAGTCTATTTCAAGCATTACATAAATAACTAAGCTTATTCTTTAGCTTGCTTGAGAGTTAGGAGACTCCCAAAATTCTCATCAATGAATGGCAGCAGGTACAAAGTGCTTTTAAAGATACCCTTCGTCCTTTATTAAACTTTATTTTTTTAAAATGATGGTAGATAAAAATAGTGTCTGATTCAGTGACTTCTGATACCATCACTAAAACTAAATTCTTCTGAATCTTAGACTTCTCAAGCAACGAATAAAAATAGAGATTTCAAAGCCTGTGATGTAGAAGCTTTTTCCTTTCATGGAAAGGATGAATCTGTTGCCTCTTCTGTTGTAATCTTCTGACCCCTCTTTAGGATTATTCTTCTTAAACCTTGTTCTTGCTACAGAATAATGTTCGTGCTGCTGCACTAGCAACTGTGAATGCCTGGGCTGAACAAACTGGCATGAAAGAGTGGTTGGAAGGGGAAGACCTGTCTGAGGAACTCAAAAAAGAAAATCCTTTTCTAAGACAAGAGGTAGGCTTCTGTTAAGTGAATTTCTCCTTATGTGTGCCTAATCAAAGTAACCTTACTTGCTGTGGACTGTGTTTATCAATGCAGTCTGAAATGACGCATTGCTACCGTTATGTGAGTAAACAAGTAATTGTGTTACTGACAAAAAAATAGTAAACCTCAAAAAGCCAATAACAAGCTTTATTCCTACATGATAGCTGTCGTTCAGATTTTGGTGCCTCCCAAATGAAACTATGGTCTGTTCTGATCAGCGTTTTAAGAGCTAGTGTGCTTTCCCTCAAATTAACCACATGGTAAGGAAGACCAGAACTGAAGTGGAGACATTAATGTGTTTGAGGCTGATAAAGTGCAGCTGAAATTCTGCTGTTACTTTCAAAAGGAAGAAATAGCCCGTGCAGTCTTGAGACGCCGTGCTCCAAGTTTTAAGATAGCTGCATATTAACATACTGTACTTAATTTTTATTTTTTTTAAATTGACATAAAAGTTGATGTTGGTTAAGAATACTTGTCTGAACAAAGATTGGGGTGGTGGGTTTTTTTCCTACCTATGTAGAGGTATGTGAAGGACTACTATTAAGGTTCTTGTGGCCTGACACAATGCTATGAGTACTTCTTCAAAAACTTGTATTTTAAACTTTCTTTCAGCTTCTTGGTTGGCTGGCTGAGAAGCTGCCAACCCTCCGTTCTGTTCCTTCTGATCTGCTCTTATGTGTGCCTCCCCTGTACTCTTGCCTTGAAGATCGAAATGGGGATGTGCGTAAAAAAGCGCAGGATGCCCTGCCATTTTTTATGATGCATCTTGGCTTTGAGAAGATGGCAAAAGCCACCGGCAAGCTGAAGGTATTTCTGTTGCTAAGAATAGGTAATGTGACCTTGAATGAGTGGATATTAACAAGTCACATTCACGATCTCGTGATATGCTGTCTTGAGTCACGTAAGTTTGTCTGCATTGGATGTTCTCAGAGGGGCTGAAAATAGTATCAGGAGGCTGTGAGTTAGAGCTATCTCTACTTCAGGAAGACTACTGCCACCACAGGTTTATTGCTCTGGGAGCTTGACACTTACTCATTCACTCTGCTTTTCTTCTGAAGAAATCTACCTGCACAGCTTCTGTACCAGTTACTGTCCAGCTGTATGCCTTTGAACATGTGCTTTAATATGGCTTCTAGCAATCTGGTGTCTCTTATGGACCTTTTTAGTGCTGAATCTCTATTAAGGCACTCCATTAATGTCAGAGGACTGCTCACTTAGAACAGATTGCTGGCTCACTTGTTTCCCATAGGTCTTGCAGAAGAAACTTAATGGAAAGGTGTTTTATCTCAGAACAGAAATAGCTGAAAACATTGATTTGAGATAAGTGTCCTGGAAGATGGTAAATGAAATAGCTTGTTTCAAACTACTGTCATTTTCCTTGTGTGTGGTGTGTATTAGTAATGGCTATCACTAATCTTTCCAAATTTATCATTTCTTTTTCCTTCTGTTCTCTAGCCAACTTCCAAAGACCAGGTACTGGCCATGCTTGAGAAAGCCAAAGCTAACATGCCAGCCAAACCGGCCCCTGCTAAACCATCTTCCAGAGTGGTAGGGGGAGCAGCTCCAGCCAAATTCCAACCTGCATCAGGTAACCTCTCATGTTCTGGGAAATGACTGAGGAAAGGGTAGGTTTTGAAGCTTTTTGACATGCCGGAGGAAGAAATATACTTAGCAGGAAGAGAGGAATTGAACATAGTTACTGTTACAAATAGCTGTGTCATCTAGTGAGTTCTGTCTGCGGTTCTGGTCTGACTTGAAGTTGAGTCAACTTCCAACGTAGGAGGGTTTTTCCTTTCCACACGACCATCTGTCAGCTGCTCTTTGAAAATAGCTACTTGGTATTGAAGCTAACACCCATGGACTAGAGGGGGGTGGGTTTTTTGGTAATAATAATCTGATTTTAACATAATATAATTTTTTTATTTTCTCACATCTAATTTTTATCTGGGTTATTTCCTCAGTATAATTCACTGTGGGGCTACCGGAATGCTTGTGCTGATGCAAAAGAGAGGGTAACGGGTTTAGGGGACAAGTGATTTGAAGAAGCAGTCCTGCCTTATCTCTCTGCTGGTGCTAGCTTGCCTGCTCAAACTGGGTGCAACTACAGGTCTAGACATTAGCCTGCACAGTATACATGTGTGTGCATTTTTCAGTTGTTGTGATAACGACAAATTTGCTAATGTATTATGACCTTAATTATGAAAACTTTGTATGCTAACATGAAATTTAAGGAACTTCTTTTATGGGTCTAAAATCCTCAGACATCTGTGTGATAAGCATATTGTATCCATGAACAGTTTTTCTTCTGTCCTAAGAATGGAAAACTGTGCTGACCTAAAATGGGCTTGTTGGTAGTTTGAAATGGTCTATTGTTTCTCCAGTGCTTGCTGAAGATTTGGGGTCCAATACCATGGAATCCAAGCCTGATCCCAAAAAAGCCAAAGTAGGCGGAGCCTCTTCTAAAGCTAAGGTATGTTGATTTGTTTTGTATGAGATCAGTTCTGTGAAGTTAGTAGGTGTAGTTCGTTAATGTATTACCAGTATTACAGCCCTTGCTAGCGACTGCTTTTACTGAGAATCTTTATGCTTGTCTGAGTTCTGAAATGACAGGTGTACCCATATCACTTACTTAACCACTACTTTTGTCATTACCTATTTAATTATTGAAGTCTGCATTGTCAAAGATGCAGTCTTGTGAGCGGCTCAGGCTATGTTCTAAATCTGCTTGGCTTCCTTGAGTTCGTGCTGTTGAGAATTCATTCTTACCATTGCAGTTCCAAGGTTATACTTTGAATGGTAATTTTGAACCCATATATCAAGAAATTCGTCTCTCCTTTACAGTATGAAGGGCAAAATGTTCTCAGTCACAAGTGCAAAAAGAGAACAAGGGTGCTCTAAATGCATAATAATAATCCTAACTGATTACATCTGAATTTGTGGTTAATTTTTTCTGTTGATTTGTGTTACAGTATTTTTTTTGCTGATAACTTCAAAGTTTGTCCTATGTGTATAACCAAAAGAAAACCCCAAATTGTTCTACAGTCCCAGTGCCTCCATTGTCTAAAGTAGTGCTGTAAGGAGAACATTTGATGTAGGTTCAGATTCATGGCAGGAATGAATGGAAGAAGCCTTAAAGGATTTGCCTAAGTCGGTGTATTCTTCTGTCAAAACTCTGATGCTCGAGTTAATGCCTTTGCTGTGAAAGCATTAAAAGGTTTGGAATGGTAACTTACAAGTAAATAGCTGTCTCACAACAAAGCCTTTTCTGTGGCTTATTTACAGCAGTCAGATGTTAATAGCAGTATGTCCAAGGGCAATACCAGCCTGTCCAAAGGTAATACAAGCCTCAGCAAAGGCAGTACCAGTCTGACAAAGAGCAAATCTATCAAACAGGTACCACATTGGATTTTAGGGATGTGTGTGGGTGACTAGCACACTGGTTGAGTGGTGTGTCTTACTTCACAGGGTACTACTGTGCACACTGTCATGGGTATTGCTTCCACAGCAGCAGAGCACATACTTTTAAAATTCTAATCAACATCATTCTTCCAGCTTTTCTCTGGCTCTTGTACACATAGGCAGCATGAGGTTGGCTGGTATCTAATGCTTGCAGTTGCTGGGACTGAGGCATACATGCGTCCTGTGTTGCCTAGTAATACCTTGCTTTTTTCAGGGTGTACAGGGGAAGAAAGTGCTCAGCAAGCCTAATTTGAAGGAAGATGATGATAAATCGGGTCCTATTTTTATCATAGTCCCAAATGGGAAAGAACAGAGGATGAAAGATGAGAAAGGTCTGAAGGTGAGAAACATCTGTATGTATTCACAAGTTTTGAAGGAGTGTAATTCTAATGCATTCTTTTGGTTTTTGACTTGGAATTAAACATGCTATGGCATGAAAGTGCTAGTCTCTGTCTATCCCTTGGATTGATTATCTAGTTCTACAGTTGACTTCCACAGGCTGATATCTGGTTTGCTGTGGTGATATTCTTCCAATTTTCAAATTTTGTGCCTTTATACACTCATAAAAGCCAGAGGCCTTTTTACAACTTCCAAGAGATGGTCTTCAGTTGTGAAGTATCATCAAGGTTTTACCTGAAAACAGTTGACTAATTTCAAAGTTCTAGGATATGTTGTATTTAATACACTTATTTTGAACAGCCCTGCTTATGAAGCTTGTCTTTTGTAGGGAAATTCTATTACTTAAAACATGCATGTTAGTTGTAACTTGCTAGTAAATAGGCCTACCTATAGCTTAGAAACAACCACTTTAAATGATAATTGTTAAGATGGCCTAAAGATAACCACTCCACATAAAGAAAATTGTTCATGTAAGCCAAGGGGAGCAAACACCACTGAATGTTTCCCATTACTTGTTAATAATGAGAAGACTTTGAAGGCAGATTTTAAACCAGAATTAAGAGATGCAGTTTGCAAATTCTTTTAGGAAGAAAATGTATTGCTTGCTTTGAGTTCCAAATGCTGCCTTTTACAGGTGTTGAAGTGGAATTTCACTACTCCCCGTGATGAATATATTGAGCAGCTAAAAACTCAGATGTCCAGTTGTGTGGCCAAATGGCTACAGGATGAGATGTTTCATGCAGACTTTCAGCACCACAACAAAGCGCTGGCTGTTATGATTGAGGTGAGTTTGGATCTGTGGTAGTAGATGCCATTGTAGAGAATTCTTCTCTGCTGTGAAAGGTTTTGCTTGAATTGAAACCAAATAGGAATTCTCTGAAGAGTCAGGGGTCATTGTTCTGTGAAGTTGAAACATTAACATATACATAGAAATAATTTTCAGAGGAATGATGAAGTTGATATTAATGTTGTTTCTTGGGAGAAGGGAAGAGTTCCTCAGCAGAGACTTCTCTTAGAATTTTGGGAAACTGTATAAGTTAAAAGTTGAGTACCTATGGTTCTAGGAATCAACCAATAAATGTAGACCATCTTACCAGGCATAACTTTTCCTTATAATCTGTTCTTTTCTTGAACAGTGCATTTTTATTTTGCACAACCTCCTCTTCTTTTTTTTTTTTTTTTTTCCTTCCAGCACTTGGACAGTGAAAAAGATGGAATCATCAGCTGTCTGGATCTGATCTTAAAATGGCTTACCCTGCGGTTCTTTGATACAAATACAAGTGTTTTGATGAAAACACTTGAATACCTTAAATTGCTTTTCGGTTTGCTGAGTCAAGAAGAGTATCACCTTACTGAAAATGAAGCTTCCTCTTTCATCCCATATCTTATCCTAAAGGTATAGTTTATAGTACAGAAACTAGCCTTACTTTTCATGAGGAATATAGCAGGATACTATGAAATGCTGTAATAGGTTCATTCCAAATATATTGTGAATGCTGTTAAATCTAGTAGGTGGCCGGTCACAAGTGGTGTTCCCCAGGACTCCGTACTGGGGTTAGTTCTATTTAATATCTCTATCAGTGATCTGGCTGAGGGGATCGAGTGTCCCCACAGTATGTTTGCAGATAACACCAAGGTGGGGGGCAGTGTTGATCTGCTTGAGGGTGTGAAGGTTCTGCAGAGAGGTCTGGACAGGCTGGATCGATGGGCTGAGGCCAGTTGTATGAGGTTCAACAGGGCTCAGTGCTGGGTCCTGCATGTGGGGCACAACAGCCCCACGCAGCGCTACAGGTTCAGTGCAGAGCAGCTGGGAACTGCCTGGTGGGAAAGGAGCTGGTGGTGCTGGTCAGCAGCTGGCTGAACATGAGCCAGCAGTGTGCCCGGGTGGCAAAGGCGGCCAAACAGCACCCTGGCTTGTATCCGAAACAGCGTGGCCAGCAGGGCCGGGGCAGTGCCCGTCCCCCTGCGCTGGGCACGGGTGAGG
>JAVJGI010000050.1:109636426-109647039 GCA_035590275.1 Ibycter americanus | reverse complement strand
GGGGGGGGGAGAAAAAGGAAGGAAGAAAGAAAGGCGGCCGCCTGGGGAAGCCTGGGGCAGGGTGGGGGCAGGGGAGGGAGCGGAGGAGCGCGGCAGTGAAGGAGTGCGGCCCCCCCGCACCCGGGCGTCACCAAAGTCCAGGAAAATTATGCTAATGAAGACAAACGGCGCTCACAAAGGGTCGCTCTCACCAGCCTCCGGGAGTGCTGCTGGGGGGGGCCTCGGGTTTGTCCCTCTTACCGGTGGGCTTGGGGGACGGCTGCAAAATAGACCCTCTGCCGCTCCCCGCCGCCCCGGCCGAGTCCCGCGGAAGAGGGCAAAGCCCGAAGAGCCGGGGCTGGGTCCGGAGAGCCAACAGAAGCCCACCAGGATCCCCGCTCTGGGCAATGCTTTCAGAGCCACGCTGGAAATCATTAGAGTTACTAATTATTAACTCATGCATGCGTGAGCGCGCACACACACAGATGTACACACAGACACCCCCCCGTCCCCAAATATCCCCAGCGCCCGGGACAGGCACAGAGGCGCTCACACAGACACACACACACAGACACACACACACAGACACACACACACATGTGCTGCACAGGCGGGTCGGGGTGCCCGCAGCCCCCCGTGGGGACGCGTGGGCGGCAGCCCCGCGTGGACGCGGGCCCGGCGCCGCACAGCCCGCCTTCGCCTCCCGCTCCTCGGCAGCGCTGGGGCAGGCGCTCGCCTCTCTCTCCAGCGGCCCGGGATTTGGGGGTGGTGATGTGCACCCTCTTCCCTGCAACACAAACACGGCAGCGACAGTGCAAACGTGAACTTAAATGAAGTTGCGGCCCCTACCCCTCTGGCAGACGGTAACTGGACCACGGGCTCCGCACGTTAAGCGGAGGCTCCGAATAATGCCTAGGTGTAAATTTGACGTTACTTCGTTAATTAAGGCATTACAAATATAACTAGTCCGCTTAAAGCACGAGGGAGCCCGGCGTCATCTTAAAGCACAAACAAAGCGAGGGGGAAGCGAGAAATAAAAAGCACTATAAGGCTGGGGTGGCCTCTTACGCATACCAATGGTTTTTGTCATTTATGGCTATGCAAGATTTATGACTTCATGCACCAAAGCTGTAAACAGAGCACTAAAACAGAAAACACTTGCTCCTTATGGCATAAGTGAGAAGGCACCACATGAAAGGGGAAGCGGGCAGCGTAGGAGGAGAGGAGAGGCAAAAATACCGCGTATGCGTTTTGCTTCAAACAATCCCTTGAAAGTCGCATCGGAAGAAAAAAGTCTTTTTAGTCAATAATCAACCCCACACTTTCTTCTGAAACTGCTGATCTGCCATTCGCCCAGTTGCCCGACCAAATAGCGAGAGGCAGCGCTGCGCCCCGACGGAGCCCCCGGACTGGAGAGGAGGATTTGGCGAGGGAAAGCTGGGGACTGCAGAAACCTCCGGACGCCGGGGAGCCTGCCGGTTTGGGGAGCCCTGCCGAAAGCCTGGGCGATCTTCTCCTAGAAGTGCGTTTAAACTTGGAAACGATCTCCAGCGGGATATTTTGACTATATGTCTGTATTTGAGAGCGGGGACGGGGAGGAGGGGGAGGGGATCTTTTTAAAACTGAAGGGATTTGCAAGCGACTTTAATCGTGAGAACCGAAGTGGTTCATAAGAATACTGAAGTATTTCCTCCATTCGTCTTACTGCCTGCAAAGAGTATTTTGCGAGATTTCGACTATTAGTTCCGTTTCCCCACGCCCCCTCTGTCCCCAAAGAGGTCATTTTAAACATGAGAAGATGATTATTTTTTTTAATGTCTCCTGTGATGTCGGGATAAGTGTCCCAATGCACAGATCCCCGCTGCTTTTATCTGTTTTTCCCTCCCAGAGGCAGAATATTTTCTTTCTGCTCTATTCCGCGGAGAGCGATAGGGCTCAGCTCGGGGAGGGACGGGCAGCGTTTGGTGCTGATTCCCTGGTCAGAAATGAGCTGCCTTTTCTACCCGAAGGGTCTCACTCTGCGGGACTCCCCCCACTTTCATGGAATTACTCTTAGTTTCCGAATAAAATAATGCCTGTAAAGCTTATTGTCCTTGGATGCTCCGAGATGGAAGCAGGCAGCACTATAATTCAAAGCTGGTTTGGGGGGATCTCTTAGGGATGAAATAGCAAGGCGAGGTGTTGCTGGAGAAGGGGATCAGTTCTGGAAGTGGTGCCTCTCCAAGTCGTTAGAGAGTTAGGAGGGCATATTAGCTGCCTTAGAGGAGAACTGGACTACCGAAGCAAGCCGCGGTTAATCTGAATTACTGTTTATATTTGCTAACGCTAAAGAATGGCAACGGATTCTTTGCTATTTGCTCAGCAGACTAAGGTTATTTACACAACTCGCCGAATTCCCCTCTCCTCCAAAACTCTTCTTGCTTTCTTTTGCTCTAGAGCAGGACTGTGTTATTTATGAGTGTTTTAACTGGGTCAATATGCATCCGAACTGGGTCATAAATCAGAGGAAACGTTGCCAAGTAATTGAGCGGCAATTAAAGCTTGCACTTTATTTTTGAGGCACGTTTTGGCCCATTTAAAATACGGCAAAGCCAATCTTGGCTTTTAAACACACAGCTGGGAGCGAAACAGCTCTGCTCCCCTTGCCGAAGAGAGACGCCAGGTTTAAGAAAGGACAATGTGCTTCGGTATGGCGAGAAGGAGAAATAGCATTTCTTTGGGTCAGTTCTGCTCGGAGAGCGGCTTAAAGAGCAGGAAAGCGAGAAACCAGCCCCAACATCTCCGCCCTGCAGGTCTCTGCGGAACGGCCGCCAACAGCTCCGAGTGGAAATAACCCTTTTTTGTTGTTGTTTTCAGCGGAGTTTTTATCATCTTTCACTGTTCTTCCTCTCTCTCCCTCTCTTTGTGACCCCTTAGAAGATGAGTAATTACAAGCACCCGGTAACTGGGCACAAAACGGTACGGCAGGAATAGGCGAGAGGCACGGAGAGAACTGGAGGAAAGCGGGTCCCAGTGCTCCGACCTTTCCCAAAGCCGCGACACACCGAGGAAATGTCATTTTATATAGCATTTTGCTCTCCTTGGACCGCCAAGTAGTCTTTCATTTTCGTCATTTAAAGTGCATTCTTTATCTATAGCTACGCACACATATTTATTAATATATGCAAATGCTTGCATATTTATACGTAGGAATATATCTATATTTATGTAAACGACGGTATGGGTATGAATTTAGGACTAGTGTATGTTCCCCCAGAAGATAATATCCACTCCTCCCCATTTTATTCTCGCTTTACAGATTCACATTCGGAGAAAGAGGAAAAAAAAACCACCTTACATTTCCAGGGCTGATTTATTGTTAGAAGCCATGGCTGGCTCTTGGTTCAACTCCTCCTCACCGTGGAGAAATAAAGAGGAGCCCTTTGGCTCATTTTAGAAGGGGAAGCTTCGCCATAGAGCTGAGCGCCCATGCAGCCCTCCGCGCACGGTAAACAAAGTACCACTAAAGCATCATAAATAAAATGGCAGCACGATCGCATAGTCATCGATTTACGGAGCGGCAGCGGCCGAACAAACACCCATAAAACAACAACGGCCGCCGCCGTCGCACACTCGAGCACGACCCCGACCGAGGAGCATCCCCCCCCCCCCCTCCCCCGCATCGTTTTCTCCGACTTCCCCAAATACATAAATAAATAAACACACAAACACACAAATAAAATAATAAAATTAAGGGAAAAAACATCCAAACACGATAATAAAAGAGGCTTCCCCTCTCTAGCCAATCATAAATAATGATAAGATGGCAATTGAGGGGCTGGAGCGGAGGCAGCTGGCCATCAACAGCGGTGTGGGATCTCTATGGAGAAAAATAAATAAAGAAGCAAACTCTCCGTGCTCTGCTCGCTGCGAGGGGAGAGTTGAATATTTACCGCAGCAAATTGAAACAAAGGGGGAAGCAGCCAGGCTCCGGGTGCACACACACCCGCACGCACACACACGCACTCACTCCAGCCTCTGCTACTGACCTTTGCCTCGAACAGCAATAACTCACCACATAAATGAACAATCAACGGAAATACCTTAAAATAAAATCCATCCTTTCTAACGAAGCATTTCGTCCTCTCGGCTCGACAATAACCTTTCCATAAGGAACGAAAGCTGTCAGCGAAATGGCCAGCTCTTGCGGGGACGGTGATGGGGGCAGGAGGAAAAAAAAAAAAATAATAGAAAGCAGTGCTTGCTCTGAACAGAAACTGGAAAAGCGTAATCTCAGACGGAGCCAGACCGGGTCTCCACTCCAAATGCCACAATAATGCGCTGTATTATGTGCTCACGTGGTCATACGTCAACTTAAATCCTTTTATTTGAAATAGGGAATCATTGAAGGAACAGGGTTTCTTAGCGCGAGCCTTTGCTTTTTAAAGCCTTAACCCAATATGTTGAAGAAGAGTTTTAAGGGAGGGGGAAAAAAAATAATCCAAGAGATACAGATGACGGGGAGAGGGGGGAGATTAGTTTGATTCTTTTTCCTCCCACACCAATATTTCTTTACACAAAGCCCGTTGGAAGGTAAGAAGAATACTTCTTAAAATATGGGATTACACTGCACTTTGATACTTAGCCTAATTAATCGACATTTGCTCCCCAGGCCCGCCACTCTGCTCCACATCGCATGTCCTCTGCAACCCCCGAAGAAAGCCCAAATCTTAATACTATTATTTCCAGCCCCCTTCTAAATGGGGCGATTACCAGACTTCCCCCACACCCTCAGCCGCCTCTACCCTGCCATTGTAGAAGGCTTGCTCAACTCCCACACGCTACATCAGGGCTCCTGTAGAAACTAAAAAGACCTATAATTACCTGACAAAGGCAAAAAAGAGTCTCTTCTAAGAGGCTAGTTGGTTTTTGTCCTTGTAACACACTATGAAGAATACACCTTCCTTCACTGGCGTGGCTCTGAATTTTGCAAAACCTTTTGGGACCTTGCTGTTAAACCTGTGCTTACGCATTTCCTATACAGCTAGTTTGAGTGATGCACAAAATTATAGGTTTCTAACGATGAAAAAAAAAATTGGGGAGGGGGAGCTCGCTGCCTAAGGGGAAAAAAATTAAGAAAAAAAGAAAAGAGCAAAGTTGTACGCAGCCCCCAAGCTAGGCAGCTTCGCCTGTGTGTGAGCACACCACATCTTCCCTGTAAGATTGTTTAACTTGTGTTATTGACACAATAAGCTAATCAAACAAAAGAAACTCTCAACTCACATAGCTTTTCTGGAAGGAGTCAAAGAAAATCAGATAGTTCACGCTTTTAACGTGCCCCTGGTCCGGTTCCGTGACTCCAGCATTTTGCATCATGATGTGTATACACTTGCCTAAATCTTTCCACCATCCCCCATGAGCTCGAAGAGAACTTTCAGCTAACTGCATATCCCTCCTTGCAGTTTCACCTGCACTCCATTGAACAGAATGGAAGGAGTGTTCTTTCTAAGGGCAATTTTTAGTGTTATGGGCAAGCCTTATATACTCTCACTTGGATCGTAAAAGTGGGCCACTGGAATTTAAACCCATCAGTAGCAATGTTTGTAGTGGACATTGCAGCAAAGTCAGCATGACATTACAACAGAGAAAGAAATTGCAGTTTTTCATATGGAAGTGACTAAGCTAGTAGCAGGGTATACGGATATTATCCCTCACTAAGAACTGGCATAAAAACTATCTACCTTTGAAAAAGAGACGGCATTAGCCACACACGACATGCCCAAGTCTGTAGCTATCAGCACGACTGGTAACTCCACAGCTCTCGCACTTAACGTAAACCAAGGCTGATATTTACTCGAGGTGGATTCACGGCTCTTTTAAACACGATGTGTTTAGATCCCATAAAAAAAACACAGAGAGAAGTTCTTCTGCAACAATGAAACTGAAATCAATTTAGAATGGAGCAGATGTTGAAAAAAGCACAGCAAGTCTTTCTTGGGGCTGTTGTAAAAAGTTATCGACTGCTTTGCGTCAAAAGCAGAAAGATGGCTTTAGAAGTTACAGTCCTGAGCAAATAGAAAGTACAAAAGCAATAAATCACAATCATAAGTCAGCTTAAATGCCTTAACGCTAGCTATGGCTATTGGCTTCAAAACCCTGTTTCTATGAACATCTTTATTAGTATTAATGGTCAAGTTAATCCTAAAACTACTGCTTAACAATTAACTTCGTGTATGTAGTGGGGAAACAAATTAATTCTCAAAGTAAAGTAACTTCTTGACGTGTGAATACCTTCCACAGGGTGTGCTTTGGGAGGGCAGAAGGGGGAGCCTGCCTAACTTTATGCTGTCCTGGATCGCAGCTGAAAATTATTCCCTTCCGCCGATTTTGGAGAAAGCTTTCTTTGGTCTAGTATCGTGATTACGAGTTTTCAAATACAAATTCAAATGATTTTGCACGTCGGAGACGCTGGATTTCCCCCGTCACCCCATATATTGCTTTATCCCTATTCCTGGACATTCAACGTTGTGTTTTATTACCTCGATGATTTGGAGACCTCAAACATGTTTCCTAGCAGAAAAATGTGGAGTTTATCAGTAGGTCTGCTGCTGATTTTTCTGTGCTTTATGCACATGGCTTCGAGCTGAGCTGAAATTCCAGGCTCAGTAACAACAAACAGATCTGAGTTCATAACGTGCCTTCATTAAGAGAGACCCTTTGTGCCAGCTCTGGCATCGATAGCCACTCTTAGCATTAATGCTATTTAAAGTTACCTTCAATATAATTAGATTTAGAATTTTTACTGTCAAGTTTACTTTTATGCCAATTGTTAAGAGGTAAGCCTATCACTCCCACGCGGAGACGCAATGGGAATCACAGTACGATATAAGCATTTATTTCCTCGCTTTCTCGAAAGATTTGAAATCTGCTAGGACGCAGAGCTGTTTACGTACATATGTGCATCTGATAGAGATAAAGTTGGTCTTTGATCATTTTCAAGCAGATAAAGAGAATAGAGCTATCTCCTTTTGTGCCCTTATGGGAGAAGTTCTGCTTAGAGTCAGCTGAGTCTGCCAGTGTTGGGTCCGTTAAGGAATCCCAAATATCTGTACACAATGCTGTGGGTACATGCCACCGGAGGAAGGTTCCTTCTTCCGTATTTTCGCTTTTAATTTCCTGACACAAGCGTGAATAGACATTTGCAGTGCCTTTTTGTAGTTAAGATTTAAGCAGCCCATTAAGCCAACACAAAGAGCCCTTGTAGTCCTGTAATTTATGGCCTCTTTTAAAAGGTAGTAAAATATACTAATTGTACATCAGCGTCCAAAAATAAGCAGGTAAATCTAGCAGGACTTTGAGCTAATTCTATGTAATCCTCCCCTCTCGGCGGCCGGCATAAGAAAATGGTCACTATGAAAAGCATTACATTTCTCCTGCCAAAGGACCAAGCACATCAAGGACTCCAGCAACTCTGCACCACCAGGCATCTACCTCCACCCGCTGCAAAGCAGGCCAGGCCAGGCAAACACCCGAAATATATTCGCGAGCCATTCTGGTGCATGCACGCAAACAAAAAAAACAGGTTTTCTAACATCCCCTCATGCACTCCACGTTTGCAGGGCTGGCTGGGAACTACTCGAGGAGGACGCAAACACACAAGCCGCGATAAGCCATTCAACACCGAAATGGCTCCAACCCGCTGTCCCTCGCCTTACGCCTTTGATTTGGGAAGGAGCTAAGAATGGACAAAGAAATTCTCAACCTCTTTCGCTCTTCAAATGACTTTGCATCCTTCCTGTCCCCAATGCCTTTATAAGGATGGTGATCACTCAGGTCCCGTACACTTCTTTGTCTGCCCAGACACGCGCATTCACCACCCACGGAAGATGAATAGACCCAATCCAGAAAAAAAATTCCAGCTAGGTTAAATATTTATCACAAACACAACAACAACAACAACAACAACAAATCTGATTCCAGCAGGCTTCTTCTGCATGCAGGTACTAGGCAAATGACTTCCTTACAGCTGCGATCGGCGCAGAAGCAGCGGCCGGCAGCCTGGCCGCTTCCCGGAGCTTACCTCCTCCAGCTGCGCAGAGTTGGGCTGACGCGCTCCCAGCTTCCACCGCCCCAGCCGAGCGGCTTTTTTTCGGGGCTCCCTGTAAACAAGCAACAAACAGTGCCTTACCGGGGCGTGCAGGGGGAGGTATTTTGCCTCTTCATAGGCAATACATGGTTTGCCGGGTGCGCTGGGAGAGCCCCAGAGCGGGGCGGGCAGGGATGGAGCGGGCGCGGGCTCCCGGCGCGGAGCGTGGGTTCCCACCCGGGTGAACAGCACGGGAAGCTGAGAAATAAAAGCGTGCGGTTGTTGGTTGTGTGGGGTTTTGGTTGTTGGTTTTTTTTTTTTCTCCTTTCCCGTAGACAGCTATGCCTTCTGTCTCCAAGTGTTTGGAAATATTGTCATTCCAAACTCTTGTTACATGAATGTCTGCTTTATTTTCCTCTGGGAAACTTTTGTTTAGGATCATTTAATCAAGAACAGACATTAAACACAAGTCGTGGTGTTCATCTCTGCTGAATAAAACGCGGAAAGAGTTCCAGTTTAAATGCGGGGTGCACTGTGGTTGGGCTTTTATTCAAACGGTTAGCCAGGGCCCGATCGTGCCACCACTAGCGCAA
Source organism: Ibycter americanus (assembly GCA_035590275.1). Taxonomy (NCBI): domain Eukaryota; kingdom Metazoa; phylum Chordata; class Aves; order Falconiformes; family Falconidae; genus Ibycter; species Ibycter americanus. Next base: position 109,638,402 of record JAVJGI010000050.1, on the reverse strand, counting down.
TAAGAGACTAACAACTGACCTCACTGAAGCGGGATCGGGCCCAAAGCTTTTTTTTTTTAAAAAAAAAAACAAAACCACACAGAAAGCCATTGAAGGAGAGGGGGAAAAAAAAACTGGACGGCTTCTCTTCCCCTAAAATAAACAATATTGCATAATCCAAAAAGACAACAGATTATTGGCATGCCACTTACTGTATCACGTTTATATATGAATTTGTCAGACATAATAATGTACCCTTCGTATTAATTCTCGCTAGTAAAAGCCATCTAACGCATCTTAAATTTGTCAGTAAATGTAAATGCTAATAATTAAATAACACAGTTCTTGCGGAAGGGTGTCATCTGAGCCTTGGAAATATTAAGTCTGTCTTGGGAGAACTTTTAGAGCAGCGACTTTGCTTTGATAATTTAGTAGTTCCATAATTACGCTAATAATTTTAGATTTGGTGTCGAACTCCAGTCTACATAAAATCATGCAATAATAGCCTACTAAGCTGTTTATTGCCGTCTCATAAATTTGAGAGCGCTGACTGTTAAAATCTACTGGCAAACACAAAAGAAAATGGAAAGTTCAGTCTGCAATCACAGATCCCGGGCGCTGCTGCCTGGGGTCATTCTTAGCTCTACCTTTCACTCCCCTCGGCTCCAGCACAGGGGGAACCCCCTGGCATTTTAGGTTCAAATTCATACCTTAGCCGTTTTGATCCCTAATCGATAGTCATGTTACAAACGGCAATAATAATCGATCAAGTGTGTCGTGACTGGGTTGCTCCACTCGTGTTAAATAGGGAGCGTGTATCTGAAAATGGTGCCAGAGACTTTCAGTTATTTATTTTGCAGCTATTAAGTCACGCTACCTTATTTTACACTGCCACAGTCCTTTAAACTATGCTGCTTCTTGAAAGAGTTGTTAAGTAGCAATAAAGCACTTTACAAACGCTATGACTTTTTTTTTTTTTAATTTGTTGTTATCCCAAACTCTAATATTCATTGCGGCACTTTAAGTTCGTACATAAATCGTTCAGACTAATGAGTCATAGAGAAATTCGGCCATGACTTTTCCTTTACAATGCTCACTGCCTTTCCATTGCTTTTTTGGCCCTGCATTAGGAGCCGGTGATTTATTAACGCCAGGAAAACTGAACAAAGCAGGTCCTCCTGCACTGTGGCACCCAGCCTTCCACAGTGTGAATTAGAACATTATCAAATGTGTTTGCCTCGGTAACACTTAATCACCAAAAGCCGTAATGTGACCACAAGGCAGCTAAAACAAAGATTTAACATTTCTAAATATTAAACTTGTTAAGCAAATGCTCAGCAGACAAAGCAAGCACAAACAATTAAAGTCATCAAGCTAGAAATACACACTACCTACTTACCAACACAGACCCTACTGCTTGCTTAAGAAGTTTAGAATCTTTCAAGATAAATCAGGTGGTTTTTTTTTTAAAGGGAAGGGGAAAAAAAAGAAAGAAAGAAAGAAAGAAAAACAAACTCCAGTAATAAGGAGTTGAGTTTCACTTCTGAGAGAATCACTCCTAGTGAGGGCTGACGGCCACAGATCCATTCCTGACTATCTGCATTAATTATTTAATGAGTCACGTGACCCTAAAGATTAAAATTTCAATATCTCCCCCAGAACAGACGCAACACCTTTATCTGCGAGCGCAGGGATCCTTGTACTTGGGTCTCCTAATCTCTGCTGGCTTTGACAGCTCCTCAGCTTCTAGGGAGAGTGCTTGGGCATCAATAACGTGGATTTGTCCCGCTCCGTACAGCGAGATGGGGCAGCTTTACACACACACTCGCTCCCCCAAATTAGCCACTTGAACCCAGATCCTCACCGTCTGTATCGGGGCGGGAGGGCTCTGCGCGCTGCTGGCAGGGGGATAGCAGAGCATCAGGGCGGCATCCCCCGGGCTGCCCTCCGCGGGTCAGCGCTGCCTGTCCGCGGGCCCGGGCGGAGCCGGGGTGGCT
>JAVJGI010000050.1:109617340-109630705 GCA_035590275.1 Ibycter americanus | reverse complement strand
CTCCGGTCCCCCGCGGGAGAGCGTAGGAAGCGGGGCGAGGAAGCGGAGCGCAGCCCAGCTGCGCGATCCAGAGGGAGGCAGGCATTGCACAAGGCGTTGCACAATCCTTATAAACAAGCCCATGTCCAAACGCCGGGAGTCGGGGCTGCGCGCAGGCAGAGGGCGGCAGCGGCTGCCGGGCACAGGCCACTGGCAGCCCTCCGGGGTCTGCCCCAGCGCCCCGCCGCTGCCACCGCGGCCAGCCGGCAGCTCTTGGGCTAGCCCTTTACACCTTTGTTGCTGTGCTAGCTGGAAGAATAGATGCAAAAGTTAGTACGAAGGTCGCGGGGAGGCCGAGGAATATCCTTGAGTGGCCTGCGGGGTGTGAGGGCTATAGCGAGCCTGAATATAACGGGGAGGAGAGGGGGAAGGGAGAGAGGGGAAGGCGGACACGATGGTATCAAATACTTCCTACCGGCGACCGCAGGGCTCACTGCGAGCGTCCCTCCCCGCGGAGGAGCCGTTTCCAAACTACGAATTTAAGTCTGTCGGTTTGGTATGCCTCGTCTTGGGTTTATTTCTTAATTTTCTGTTCCACGAGAAATCGCTAGCGACTTCGCAGGAGTGACTCCTAAACCCTGGCGTGGGAGGGAGAGGGCACTCGGGCACTTCTGCGTTGCTAAAACTGAGACTGTTAACGATATTTGCAGCTCAGAGGGAAAAGAGGCAACCGCCCTGACCTTAGGTAATTGAAATTTGATGGTTAATCTAATTACGCTCTTATTCTAAGGGGAAAAAATACTTACTGAACGTCAGCTAGTCTGGTACATTTGGAGTTACAAGCGAACTTTTCGGATTGTTTTTCCCTCCCCCCCCCCTTTTCAGGAAAGCGTATAAACACATAGAAATATTTACCGCACCCTTCGAGAATATAATTGCTGAGTGGGTAAACTCATCTGCTGGTATGGGAAAATACGTCTAATATATCAAGCGTAAATATGATACGGTTTAGATCTTGCCCTCCTAAAGATATTACATTAACAGTTAGCTTGGTTTAAATTCAGATTATTGTCTTTTGCGGTTTGATAGATAATGGATACATGCAATAAAATTCTATTTGAATATATATTCTATCTAACAAGACACACATCGTATCGATTTATATTTTACACACACGCACGCACGCACGCACGCACATTGCAGGCGGCTTGTATATGTTAGAACATTTCCAGCACTTGGGTATACTGGGATACTTATCTAAACAATCACTCATTTCCTCCTCCTATCGAATGTCTAATTTGTATAAAGAGTTAAAACACATTTACTTACTCATTTCCAACAGCACATCTATGGAACTCTTTAACTGGGGTAATAGGTAAGTTTCTCTATTTACTCTGCGTGGAGAGGAAATGCGATTATACACACGCACACCGAGACAGCCGCAACTGTTCAGCAACACGCATTTGACAGGAAAGGGGATATTGTTTTATTTATATATATATATATATTTAAAGACAACAACAAAAAAAAAAAACACCCAAAAAACCACAGCGACCCATGTTGTAAAAGAATAAAGTTCCCACTTACATGACTGTAAAAAAAAAAAAAAAAAGGTTACCAAAGTGCATCACGAGCGGAGAGCGTTTTCCCGGCGTAAAGAGATGAGATACATGCACACGTACAGACACACACGTACAAATACCTGCCGGCCCGCACCAGATGAATTACACTGGGTTATCGTAAATATTATCCTCGGCATAAGTCCTGAGACACTACGGCCAGAGCACTACAGCAGTCTGCCGCGTTCCCAAGCCACGGTAAAACACAACGAAAAGTGGTGTCTCGGTTTGTAAGCTCAGCGCTATACTGGGAGAGCTGACCGCGCTCTGTTTCGTATTATTTACCGTGATTAGATCTCAAAGTATACTTGTTTCACTGTGCCTCTTTCTACCGTGGAGTTCTGGCGCTCGGTTACAGAAAGAAGGATGCAATTTTGTATGCAACTGTAAATCTGCAAGGTGACCTGAGCTGCTCAGCTCAAGTCTGTTTTTTTCGTGTGGTTCTATTATTCTGCGAAGATGTGCTGAGGCAGGACCTCCAAAAGGCCTGTTCCATGTCTTTGTGGTTTTGTTATCATAAACAAGAACCCAGCCAAGACCACCAAGTGTTATCTTGCACACGGCCATTTCGACATTTTACTGCAAGATTTATGGCTGTAATAAACAATCTCAGAAACCCTTTTTTTCCCCGGTACTTCCCTTTAACAAACTTGTAGCATCATCCTAAGCTCTCAGAGAAAGAAAAGGAGAGGAAAAAATAGGCGAGCTCTCTCAGTTTTCCAGAAGAACTAAAGGCTCGATTTCACTGGCGAAGGAGACTTTAATCAGTTAATAAAAGAGCGAGAGTTTCCTGGCCGACGCTGGCCGAGGAGGAGATGGGGACCCCACTGGAATTAAGTTGAGAGGGAGAGAGTCAATTTTCATGCACCAGGAAGAGGCAACCTCATACATACCCAAGGAGGGGAGAAAAGGGGGATCCCCTTTTTTCTTGTGAAACAGGCAAACATTCCTGCTACCTTCCACATGCGCGGCTAAAATGTAATCACCCCGAAAGGAAAAAATAATAACAGTAGTAAGAACAGTAACAGTAACAATAGTAGTAGTAATAACAACAACAACAATAATAACAACAATAATTCAAGTCAACCTTTCGCCGTGCCCGGGCATCCTCCACCGAGAGCGGTAGGAGGAGGAAGAATCGCACAAGCAGCCTGGTTTGAATTTGATTTGAACCATTTTGAATATATTTAGCCCCAGCTTCCCCCCCTTGAATGCGAGGCTGTCCCAAGTTTCAAAGTGACCGAAAAGTGACACCGCGTGCATTTTGTTTCTTATTAATCTTACACATTGACAGTCTTTGTTAAATAACAAGGCGTGCCCTTCACCAGGCGACATTTTCATATTTGTTAGACGCGGTGACCTGAAGTTCACCTCGGCCTTGGACTTAGTTTTTCTAAAAGGTCTATAACAGTGTCTTTTAGATAGCGGGGTGCTTTGCCCAGGTCACTACTTCTAAGGGAAAATTAAGAAAAAATCGCGGGAAAATGTAAACGTTATGGAATGTATCGACTGTATTCCCTCCTTTGTTCCTGGGAATGATACAGCCCCCGAGGCTGCTCCTGCCTCCGCGGGCAGGAGCGCTTCTTTCCTGTGGCCGCTGCCGGGGCAATGCTCGCAGTTCTGCCCCAAGTTTAGCATTTGGTAAAAGCGGTGACTGCCCCGGTACCAGGGCTCCTCTTAACAACGGGGTGGTTGGCGGGATTTGCTCGCTCTGTCCTGGCTTGGTTAATAAACACACGTAAAATGTGATTTGTTCTCGGATTTTAAATGAATGGTCTTTTGAGCAGACCTTCCACGCCAGAGAGCAGTGTGCTGAATGCAAAGAGTGAAAGGGCAGAAAGAGTTCGTCTCAAATTATTAACTGTTCTGCTCCAGGTTGTTGCCTTTTTTTTTTTTTTTTTTTAAGAAATAATTTAAACAAGAATTCAGAAGAGTCAATAGTTACTGAAGTCGCAGTTTCAACTTTTTCAAAAATACTCTCATTGATATTTTTATTCTAAACCAGATTGAAAATACGTAATTCGAGCTACTAATTGTTTTGGTGAGGAAGCAAATGGATTTCGGTCACCTACTCTTGAGTAAGCCGGTTATAGTAACAGCTTTCATTCTGGCTATATCAAAGACGCATTGTTGTTCTTGGAAACAATCCGCCTGCTATTCTCTAACAAAATAGATATTTGGCTACGGGTTTTAGCTTGCTATCAGGCTTCACTCTTACACCAAATAAATACTCTGGATGTGAAAGGTTATATACTATCTCAGCGAGGCCAGGCTCCCCAAACGTGCAATGCCAGCGCTCGACTACAAGTGAGCAACAGCAGCAACTTGTGAACAGTGTCTACACGCCGAGCAAACACTTGCATTATATACTTCCCAGGCTTCAGCAGGTACTTTAGGCAAAATCTCCAATAACCTCTATGGCTAATCGGAAATCTAACCTCTCGCATATTCGTTCCCAAAAAATAACGCTCGCCTGCCACGATACAGCTGTGTCTCTGGCAAATAATTCAAGCGTACCCGCTTCACAGAGGCCGGTGTAGCCTCCTGCCTTGGGGGTGGGAAGGCAGCAATGCATGGATGGGGGTGAGGTGCGCTCTTTCTCGGACTTTCTCGTCGCCCTATCCCCTCCTCCACACCTTTCTTAACTGCTTATGAATACTTGGGAATAATCTTTCCATTTTCCATCGACCCCTTATCCTCATAATTTCAGGCTGAATCGGGTTTGCAGCGATCTACCCCAGAATGAAATTCCCTGTGCAATATTAGCCAGTTCTCCCTACAGACACGCCTAACCGAGGAGCTAAAGCTTTAACATCGAGGCGGCACTGGGTACGAAAAATCTCAGCAATGTGGGAATAAGTCTCTGTGCAAAGAAATTCCACTAAACTTTTTCTTGGGGGGTGGTGGGGGAAGCGGGGTGTGTGGAGGGAGCGAAAACCACCCTCCATGCTCCCCATTTCGCTGGGAACTGCTGCCTCGGGTAATTCCAGAAGGCTGTCAGAACCCTCCAAATCACGGAGCGGCGCAGGGCGCCAGCTTCTCCGCAACATTTTCCATCGGTAGCACAACGCGGCCCCACCGCTCCGCATTTTAAACGAGCTCCTTCGGACCAGACATATAAGCCGTATTATCTCCAGCGTGTCCTGTTTAAGCACTGTTTAGCGGTCGCTACAGAAATGAGAGCAAAAACAAAGACGCGGCAAGGATCGATACACACGTTAATAGCTTCGCTCCTATCTTATCTTCCTCCCATTTTTGCAGCGTGAGAAGGCTTAACATTAAACCTCTTAAAGCAGGTTATTATATAATAAACCAGGGCGAAATATTTTGCTAACTGACTCGCGGAGGAGGCAGCATCAGCGGCTGCTGTGGGGGTAACACGTGTGTTTACCTGCCGCGGATGAACCTGAGATATTCAGACACAAATGTGGTCGATAATTCAAGATGAAATACAACGTATATTACTCTTGAAAAGAGGAATTTTCTATCCTTTCCTCGGTAATTGAGGTCATTCAGCCAGTAGGGTTCACCTGGAGTCCATACTGTGATACACACGTAACTCAAAGCTATTTTATCTTTTGTGCTGATAGTCAAGATCTCGGCTATAACATTGACATCAAACTCTGTCTGGGCGAATGACTAAGAGTGGTGCAAAACGTAAACTTTTGACCCTCAACTTTTTGACCTGCAGTTGTAACGCCCTTAACCACAAAGATATACAAAAGCTATGCAGCTTCTTTTAGGAGTAAGAGACTCTCACTGTTTGTTTCAATAGTTCTGCCGTTTCCCTCAGCTTTCTAAGGGCTTTTTTTCTTTTTCCTTCTTCTTGCTGTTGAGAAATCGGATACTTTTGCATGTTTAATTATTGCTTTTTTTGTTTTCCTTTTCTTTAATCTCGCAGCCTTGTAAAGTGCTGTTAGATCAGTTTGCACAGCCTTTCGGCAGCGTTGGAGGGAAGCCTGTTACTCAAAGGCGCTATATGGTTACAATTGCAGGTGAAACGCTGGGTAAGTTCTGGGCGTGAGGTTGGAAGGAATGTAGCGACGAGCGTTGGGGGAAAAGCTGCAGCTCTCTGCTGCGAGGGTCTTAGTCATTTCTCCTTGATTTAAACATAAAGAAACAACTCTAATTGTTTGCGAAGCCTTGTCTAGGCAAACGAGTTGACTGTGAACTTGGTCTAAAGCGAGCTCTGCTGGTGATTCCTAGGGTGTGCAGATTTATCTTTTCTGCATTTACTTAACCTGGCAGTGAACTGCACGGGCTGCCATTTGTTATCCAGAGACAGACTTCACCTCAAGCAAGGACTGTTCCACAAAATTGCAATAATTACCCAATAACCTTCATAGCAAATATTATTATTGAAAAGACATTTTTTTGGGGAGGGGATATAGGAAAGATTCCTTATGCGCGCTATAAGGCGAAATCCTTGCAAATCGTACACGCTTTCTATGTCAGATTTGGTATTGTTTGTGCGTGTAGCTACAGGAACATGTGACTGTGATGGTCCATAAGTATTTGCCTTCCAGAGAGACATTAGTGAGGATGCTTTAATTTGAAAGGGATAATATTTTCAAAGATGACCAGGCGACTGTGGGAGCTGTGTTTTTTGCGCTCTGCCTAGTAACTCTAGCAACAAATCGGGGAAACGTTAAGGGCAGGAAAGAGAAAGAGCTAAGAAGGCAAAGCGGCGTCTTAACTTGGTCGGGAGACTTATTTATGTCTGCATTTAATGCGTTAAATCTGTATTTGCGGGGAGGGAAAAGGCATTGCTCCAGTATCCAGGGTTTGAAATCGAAACCTCTGATCCGCCCCTCATGATCTGTTCCATTCAATTTCCCATGGAGCAGATTGCAAACCCCTCTATTGTCACCCTTCCACAGATACACACTTATTAAATGTAAGGAAATGGCAGAATAATAATTTCCCCGTAATGTTCTGCAATTAGGGCGTTTGCAGGGTTTAGACAAGGCTGCAGAGCTGTAATTTACGGATGACTTTCCATCGGATTGTTATAGTTCTGGTTTAGAGAAAGTTATGCCTTGCAAAGTCACTAGTTAAACACATTAAGAGAGTTGCTTAATCTTTAATTGGCCTTACGCTTAGACATGACACACTACACTCAAGTATTTCTTTCAAAGGATTAGGTAAACTGTATTTCAAATCACAGAGCACCACTTGCCATGCCTAAAGTAAAACAAACTCGCACGTATAAATCCCCCAAACACAGCAGAAAAATAATGTGTGCAGATAAGACCTCTCTCCTGATTCCCAGTGATTATTCTCCATGACATTTTTCCTCGGAAAACAGTTCGGACTTGGGAATATTTTGGTAGAGTTCGGTAGTCTGGGGTTGTTTGAATTTCAAAGCGGATTAGAAAATCATAATGCGTTTCTGGATTTGAATGGCTTCAACTGTGCTGCTTAGGACAGGGCAGGGCCAGAAATAAGGAGTAGTTGTCATTTCTAGCTAACTTTCTTTTGTTGTTAGAGAGTTTCTTGCAGTACGGGTGGTTTTATATGCTTGTGGGTTTGGGGGTATTTTTCTTTTCTGTAGTTCTTGAATCTCTGTACACTGCTTGACGTGGAATACGCTCCAAAAGCCACATTTAAAAACGTGAAAATACATAGCAGCAAATCTTTTTGCTCTAGACAATGAAAAATTACAATCCGCGATGATATCCAGGTTCCGAAAATATTGGTCGAACGGGTGTGCGTGTGTGTTTGTATATTTACCAGATATTTCAAATAACGCAGTGTTGTTGAATATTGAGCAATTGGAAACCGTGTCCGTTGTCATTCCCGTTTACAAGCGAAAGATTTTCCTTGGAAAAGGACCGTATATGAATGAAGCCCAAACTTTTAAAGGTTTTTTATACTTGTGCCTCAATCTATAAAATTTTATAGGATAGAATATAATATCATACGCGCCTATCATATATAACTTTCTGGTATTCCTATTGACAAAAATGTGACAGCTAGTGTACTATAAAATCTCCAGCTGCTTATTAGGGAAATGATTTTCAAATGTGCGTTTGGATATGCGCTTTTAAAGCCTTTCCCATTTTTTTTAATAGGAAGTATATGCGTATGGGTTTTTTTAGTGTTCGTAGGAAGAATACATAGGCACAAAGGTTTCAGACCTCATTTATCTTACACAGGGGGTTGACTTTAAATATTAAATATTTGTAGAAGTGTGAGATCTTTGAGCTGAGCCAACCTTATATACTACCGTTTCTTTAACGTTAAAGAGAAATAAATTAAAAATAGGAATCAGTCAACAACGTGCAGACCTTGCAGAGAGGTACACACCAACCTTACCCTCCTGTACCCCTGCGCCTTTCTGTCATTTTCACTTGCAGTAGCAGATACAGCCTGAATCGCAATATTCAAACAGGATAGCACCAGCAAAATAAAACAAAGCCCATCTCCCAGCTCACATCAAACCACCCCATTCTTTTGCAAACCCGACTTTATGACACATGAAGGAAAACAAAGTGATCTGATTAATCCCTGCTACTCCAAATCTGAGCAGGGAAAGAGATACTCACAGCTGCTTTGTGTGTGTGTGTGTGTGATTGCGTATATATATAAATATATATCTCTCTCTGAGGCAATTCTTAAATCTCTTACCTAGCCCCCGACTAGTTGGTCTGCACCCCCAGAGATCACTTGCCTAAGTAACAGATCTGAGGGTAAGGATCAGGCCTTAATGCTACCCAGAGAAAGACCGAGTTCCTTTCACCCTTTCATTCAAGTCCTGGAAATTCAAAGACTAAAGTTAAATCCGGCCATAAAGTTTATTGCTGAGTAATCACACTCTAGTGAGAACAGTCCACTTAAATAAAAAGAATGTTGAAGTAAACACACAGCTGGGGCCTACCCCACAATGGCAGCCAGCAATACAAGGCAGAGAGGGAGAGAGCAGAGCTAAGGGGATATTTACAATCTTCAATAAACCAAGCCCGTATTTCATAATTTGCAGCACTCTAATGACCTGTAGTCTCTTGTATTAATGCTACAAGTTACAGTCAATTGGTTCGCTTAAAAAAAAAAAAGTCACAGGAACATATATATGTATACACACGTACACACCCTTTGTATACATAAATATACCTATATTAGGCACAGGTATGCATGTGCACGGCTTTATACAGGCATATACGTTGATTCGCACATGCATGCACAGACACACATAATTTAAATATATTTATATTTATGCAATTAGAGATAGGATCTGGGAAAAGTTACAGCAACATTATAAATGTGCATCCCTGAAACATGTTACACGCTCACAGAAGGACATATATACATAGCTAAAGCTTTCTGCACAACCCAATGCAGAAAATAGGAATCTTAAGCGCTCCAGTACAGTCTGTGCCATTTTAATACTAGCTCTGATGTGCAACATATTTCACCAATCCAAAGATTATTACCATATCAGCACGCCTCCAACTCTATCATGCCTACATACGACACTGCCCAGATAATATCAAGCCCTATCTATTTTGTTTCCCCTTTTTTTAATCGCCTGCAGTAACTACTCTTTGCTAAACAAAACCTCTCCAAACTTGGAGAGTCTATTGGAGCAAAGGAAGTAATTATCTTCTGCGGTAGTCAAAGTGATTAAAGCTAGGCCCCAAAATCCATCTCTGCCAAAGTCGCTTATTGTGGTTTACTTTGATTTGATCGTTAAAATAGAGAGCTAGCTGCTGCAAGTGAAGGGATGGGGGGGATTTGCAGCGCAACCTGGATCATTAGTGGTTGATCCTGCCCCTCGGGCTCGGTGGGACCGTCCTGAAAAGCTCCAGGCGGAGAGGAAGGGAAAGGGAAAGGGAAAGAGAAAGAAAGAGAGAGGAGAGAGCAGCGAGAACGATCGGGAGCCTCAGCTTCCCCACTGTACAAATAAACTTTAAGGAACTTGTGCACAAAACTTACCTTTGACTTGTAAGGAGCCATTTTTCATACAGTATTGAGAACTTGTGGTTTGGATACTTCTGTCCCTAAACCTGACAATTTGAATGGCCAGGAGGCACACGTAGCCTGCAAAAGAGTCAAATGAAGTCCAGCGTCAGTGAGATTATATGTTATGTGGTATATAATGTTGGATGTCAACTCCCCAAAACCATAAAACTTACTTTAATGGCACCACGTGACTTTTTATAGCCAGTGAGCCTATCTGTCTGTGCTATGGATGATTTTACGATCTAATTCATAGACAAAACCCTATTCATTTGGCACCCAAATGTCATATAGCCGGAACTGGGGCTTATAAAGTTTACTGTTTTATAACTTTTAAGGGAAGGCATCAATGTAACCAGTCAGTAAATGTGCAAATCTTTAGTTGCTCTTAGAAGCCCAGAAGAGTTAACCATTCAAGCTCTGATGGGGTAAGTAACATTATGTTTATAGCAAACTAATCGTAGTGAAGGAAACCAAAAATCTTTAAAGGGTGAAAAGTGGGAATGTGGCTAGCGAGGGTTGCTATTAGATGCAGAGGGCTCGGACGTGGCTGTCCTGCAAATATACTTAGTGAAACCACAGGAGAAATTCTAGAGCGACGCAAACACGGCTTGAGTTAGCAGCGTGTTTTAACAAAGCACATGTTTTGAGGTTTTTTTTTCAACCATCAGCAAACAGCTAGCAGTTGATTTACCCACAAAGGGTGTTGATTGTGGTGCTGCGATGCAGCTTTACACCTAGCGAGAAACCAATAAGGAGGAACTTCTGATCAAGCTTTCAATTAAAAATACTGGTAGCGGACAATCGCAGCATCTACCATTTGCAACGTGCAGCAGGAGCCAGGTAAAATCTTACTACAAACTGCACGGGTTAATATTTTTTTCCAGAGGCAAATCAGGAAGCACAACTTCTTGCTTTGCACAAACCAGATCACGAAAACTTTACAATAGAAAGTTTATTTTTTTTGTTGATTTCCAGTCAGTTTTTTTTAAAAACAAATACAAAAAAAAAAAAAAAAGCTGATCACAGTTTGCTCAAACAGCCAGACTTTGACTATATTTGTAACTTTGTTCACAAAAAACATACATCACAGAAGCTGCGCTTAATAAGAGCCACTTCTAAGAGTTCGTGCAAAGAGTCATATACAAAGGCACAGCAAGGACATACTGCTTGGAATCACAGTTTTCGTCACAGATTCACTATTCACTACACGTAGGACAAGTTCAGTTGATTTCATCATTTCACCTCTACAACAGCATTAATTACACAGGAATTATATAGGTAGTTTGAATAAAAATATTTTTAACAGCTTGGAGCTATACAGACATTAACACTTGACCACACATGCACAGTTAAGCAGGTTGAGTGCAACACATAACATTTGTACTAAACGGGGGGAGGGTTTCTTTCTCTCTCTCCTTTTTTTTTTAGCCTTATTTTTTTGTTCTTTTTTGTTTAGTTTTGTTTTGTTTTAACAGTTACTTCAAGTAACACAGCTCGCTTCATATAAATAAGTTAAAACATCTATTATTTTTTTCAAGACAAAGCCATTCAAGACAAAGAAATGTACGATAAAAGCAGATCTACTTATACACGCGAGAGAATGGTAATAAACAGGCTCATGATTAAAAGATGAATAAGGGCGACAAGAACAGGGTTTCTTCACAGAAGTAACACAAGGAAGTTTTAGAAAGTCAACTTAGTACTGACATGAGACGCAGGGTCAGCTAATACTGCTCAGTACTTTTAATTGATCAAACGCTTAGGGACGGAATGCCCCTCCTGCAGCTGCCATGCTCATACTTTTCAGCTTATTATCCTTTTTCCATTTCATTCTCCTGTTTTGGAACCAGATCTTTATTTGTCTCTCTGAGAGGCAAAGAGCATGTGCTATTTCAATCCTTCTTCTGCGGGTCAGGTATCTATTGAAGTGAAATTCCTTTTCCAGCTCCAAGGTCTGATAGCGGGTGTAAGCAGTCCGAGCCCTTTTCCCTTCTGGTCCCCCTATGTTGTCTGGAAGAGAAAAGTGCATGATTTAGATTCTCAGCAGCCACTCGGAGCCTTCGTGTCTTATTGCAGCTACCAGCGACCAGGACCGTTATTCTCAGTCCTGCCTGGTTTTGTTTCTGGCTTGGATAAACGCTCAACAAGTTTCCCCCTCCAACCCCTTTTCGGAAAGGCTTGGGGGAGGGGGATTTGGTGGTCTCGGTAAGTTTTCTCTTGGATTTGGGGTTCGATTTTTTTAAATTGAAAAAAAATATTTTTTTTTTTGAAAGCTAATCGCCCCCATACACCCCCGCCCCCGCCTCCCCCAGATAAGCTGGTCTGGGGGGTGCCTCTACTGCTGGCTGGATTTGCAGGGCTGGGAGAGCAAAGCTGAAGCGTGCAGCCCTTTCCCACGGCTGAGCTGGGGAAGGCTCTGGGAGGCAGCGAGCCCCCGGCTGCTCCCCCAGCAGCGAGGGCAGGGCAGGTACCCGGGGCTGAAAGTTGCTCCCCTTCCCCGCGCCCCTCAAGCCCTCTCCCCGGAGTTTGGGGCGACTCGCCCCCCCTCCCCCACGGCTTCCCAGCAGTGAAAACTGCCCTCCTCGCCCTCTCCTATTCTCTTTTTGATATGGCTCGGCAAAATAAATGGGGTCAACCGCGCCGTTCCCACTGGAGGATCCCCCTTCCAGAGGAGAGCCGGGAGCAGCCTCTGCTCCCGATCACCCTTCGGGAAGGCGCTGTCTGCTCCCCCGCCGCCCGCCGGGGCCGGCGCTGGGAGCCAGGCGGGCTGTGATTTTGGGTCCGGGCGGTTTTTTTCCTTTTGGAGGGGACTCGCCCAGGGAAGGGAGCGTGCTTCCCTGCCAGCAGAGTTGTGCTGTGCGCGGCGGCTGCCCGCTCTCACGCCCTTCTCTCCCCCTCTCCCCGACCTTGCTCGGCGCAGCCACCCGGTTTACATTAAATCCTCCTTTTCCTCCAGAGAAATAAAGAAAGAACAGGGTATTTGCTTTACCATGACTTATGTGCAGTTTTCGCATCCAGGGGTAGATCTGGGGCTGTGAAGGCTGGGCTGTGCTTTGGTCGGTCGGGGCACTTGCCTGCTCGCTGCTTGCTGGAGTGTCTTCCTCAGTCCCAGACGAGGTGCCAACCCCGTCTCTGCTGATGTGCGTGCTGCTGCTGGAATTGGACGAAGTGCTGGTGGAGTTGGCGAGGGAGTTTTTCACCCCGTGGTGACTCTCGCTGACAGGCGAACCGGCCACGGCGGTGCAGGGCAGAGGGTCAGGGGGAGGCGAGTGGGAAGACGTCGCGGGCTGGTTGTACCTGGGCTCTGTCGAGGCAGAGGTGGTGTTGGCCGGGTAACTGCGGGGTCTCTCATTGGCACCAAAGTGGGTGGAAGCAGAGCGCCCGACGCTGAGGTCCATGCCATTGTAGCCGTATCCGTACCTGCCGGAGTGCATGCTGGCGGAGTCCCTGTATTGCTCGCTCACCGAGCTGTGATCTCCATAATTATGTAACTGGTAGTCCGGGCCATTTGGATAGCGACCGCAAAATGAGTTTACAAAATAAGAGCTCATTTGTTTTTTGATATGTGTGCTTGATTTGTGGCTCTTGGTCGTTTTGTGCGTCTATAGCACCCTTGCACAATTTATGATGAATTATGGAAATGACTGGGACATGTACTTGGTTCCCTCCTACGTAGGCACCCAAATATGGGGTACGGCTTCACATCACGTGCTTTTGTTGTCCAGTCGTAAATCCTGCCTGATGACCTCTAGAGGTAAACTCGTGCACTGGTGGGGGAGGTGGGAGGGCGCGGGCGGCCCGGGGC
>JAVJGI010000050.1:109561623-109574205 GCA_035590275.1 Ibycter americanus | reverse complement strand
CCCGCCGAGACGCGGGGATCCGGCCTTAATGCCTCCGCGGGGAGGGCGGCCGGAGGAAGGGGTGGTGGCGGCGGGGTCCTGCGGATCCCACGAGCGGGAGGAAAGCCGTTGTAGGCTGCTCCGCCAGGCGCCACGCACACGGAGCTACCCGGGGTGCAGCCATCACCTGGCTGCCTGCAGCAGGCAGCGCGGCATCGGGCAGGGGGACCCAGCGCCCAGCCCTCCCCGAGCCCTACCCGCTCGGATCTCGCCCTCATTCCCTGGACTAATCCCGGCTCTACGTCCCCAGCAGAGGAAAAGCCCCTGAGCGCGAGGCTAAGGCGCCTCATTCTCCCCCAGCCGGCTATTTTCAAGCGGGATCTCCACCGCATCGAGGTATTCTTCTCTCGATTAGCCATTACGGTTTTAAAGTTCATTAAGCAGAATATAAAAGGTTTCAAGGTTCAGGAGCTCTTTACATTAAACGTAGCTGCTATCCCTTTAAAAACTTCCTTTTCTGGTACAGTTCATTGTCGAGGTATTTTTTTCCCCGAGCGGTATACTAGCTTTGCCTTTTAAAAAGCCCACATAAAAAAATCAGACTTTGACAGATTGAATAACAATTGTAAGTAACAAACTGTTGGACAGAAGGCAACACGTAATTGCCACAGTGCCTTAGTAAAATGGCTTCCTTTAGACAAAAAGGCCAGCTTTAGGTTAATTTGTTTCTTTTAATATATTGCTACAGTTCAGGCGGCTACTTTATCTGTTAAACGCTATTCTCGTGCAATCGTTAAAACGGCGAAGGCTTTGAATTCAGCTCCTAACTAGACTTCTGGTGCAACACATGGCTTTTATAAAATCACTGGATTACATTGATATCAAAGGAGTCGGGATCTCCTTTTTTTTGCCGAATTTACAGGCACCGAACGTACGTTATTATATTTTCGAGAGTTGACCACAGAGCTCTTTTTTATTATTATTTAAAAAAAAAAAAAAAGAGGAAGGAGAAAGAAAAAAAATTTTTTAAGGCATCCATTGCCCGGTGGGTATTTCACGGCCAATTTCAGCACTAAACACGTGATCTCGCCTTTTATAACAAAGTTTTGTTGGGGGAAATCTAAAGGCCCTTCATAAACCTTATATGCTTATAAAACAGCATATAAAAATTTAACAGCGGCGGTGCGCTAGATTTCAAGCTGCCTTTCCTAAAAGCGCTCGGGCGCTGCCTTTATACGTACTGGAGCTGCCGGATTTCTCCTCATTGTTGCCGGAAGATGACTCGGGGCTGCTGCTGCTCTCCGGCCGCCTCCTCCTCTCCTTCTCCGCCGCCGCCGCCGCCCTGCCGCAGCCGCCCTCCGAACTTGAAGTTGCCGCCGCCGCCCCGGCGGCCGCGGGCGCCTTCTCGCCACTCTTGTCTACCGGGTAGTCCGCCGAGGCCAGGTTTTCCGCCGTGCCATAAGCCGTCTCGAAAAACTGGTCGAAAGCCTGGGGTAGGACCCCGTTCCTGCCCACCGTGCTATAGAAATTGGAGGAGACGTTGGTGCTGGGGTGGTAGACGTTAGCTGTGTTTTTGCCGAACATCTCGCCCATGCTAGCAGTGTTGGTGGCAGGCAGGCAGTCTCTGTGCATGATCTCCTCTGCGGAGTAGCAGTGGGGCAGATTGTTCCTGGGGTGCCATTTACTGGAGGGATCAATGGCATATTCCCTGAAGGTAACTTCTCTCACAGGTTGGACCTGGGGTAGGTTGGAGGAGTAGGAGTATGTCATAGGGCGAGAAGACGGGGTCTGGGGCAAAAAAGAAGGGAGGCTGGAAAAATCAGGACCCGAGACGTAGTAAGTACAACTTGGCAAATACATGTTAGAGGAACAAGGAACACGCTCATCAAAATCCATCATTAGGGCTACCTCGGCTTCTCCGCATTAGCTGAGCTTAACATGATTCTCTAACGCAGCTGCCTCTTTGAAGCAGATCCGTGAAGTAAGAGATGGGGAGACGTAAGCTGACGTGGAAAGCTCTCCCCGGCGGCGGCAGGGAGGTGCGGTCACGTGGCCCGACGTTGACATTGACGAGCGGCGGGTCCGGGCCCCGCTCCCTTTGTGGCCATCGCGGGGGGAAGCAACAGCTCGTCGCCAGCGCCTAAGGGCGAGCCGAGCGCAGGTTGGCTGGGGGCTAGCCTTGGGGGACACAAAGCCGCGTTGCCACTGTCCCAGACTTGGCCGCCCGGCCCATGGCACCCACTGGCTCTGGAGTAGAGAGGCTTAGCAATCCCCCCAGGGTTAGGTGAGACCTTTCTGTTCGTTTGTGTGCTTGCTGGGGCGTTCGGCGGCTCGCTGGCCCGCTCCGAGAGGAGGGCACAGGAGAGATGCAGGCACGGTTTCTTCTGGAAAGCTGCTTCCGAGCGGGAAACACTCCTGAAGAAATCGGGCGGGTTTCTTTTTTCTCCCCCCCCCCCCTTTATTTTTTAAAGTTTGTTTTGGTTCGGTTTCGGCTTCCCCTCTTCCCCCCAAAAAAGCAAAAAAAGGCAAAAAAATCCCCAACAAACCCAAACCAAAAGCCCTCACCCCGCAGGGTTTTTCTGGAAACGTTACTAGGAAGAATGTGCCAGGGTCAAGTCTGTACTGATTTTCATGGTGAATAGATTACATGCTTGCATTCATGTTCACTTCCGAAGCGCTTAGTGTCTTCCTTCCCTTACTTACATATTAACCTCAAATACCCCGCGCGGCTTCAGCCAAGCTTTACTGGACATAGTTAACAATGTGGGGTTCCCAGGACGCAGGTTGTCTCTCCTCACCCTCCCCAAACCGTCCCTTGCCTCACTCGCAATGCCAGAAAGCCCTTTAAATTGCAGACCACGGAGCTAAACAGTGTTTGCTGATCTCTCCGCCTCAACGCTGCCGCTAAACACTTGGAAAACCAGTGGATATTGGGCTACCCCGGCTTGACAAATACTCCGAGTTTAATTGCCAGAAGCCTAGTTAAAATTATTTGACATACTGTTAACCCCTAGGAACAAACTTGCCGTACCGAGATACTTCCCTTTTTGCATCGTACCGTCGCTGAAGGCTGAGACCCAGGGAGACCTATTTTAAAATCGTGGTTAAACTTTTACTATTGTTGCATGAAAGGGATGATATAGAAAGCGGATTGTACAGGGCAGAGAGTAAAAAGTACTTCTCTGCCAATAAAAATGTACACCCCACCGAATGAGCAGAGCCAAAGAAAACAGAGAAATACGCCAAAGAATACAGCACCTTTTGAGGCATGGACATCCCTAGGCTCTTGGAAAAAAATTTTTTTTGCTATTCTGATGCTCGATTTCAGAAAAGAAATATTTGGGTTCCGGCTGGATTTCATCAAAATAGAAAAACAGAACGGCAAAAGGCTATTGTTGAAGTCGGTGCTCTTAGGAAATCAGACGTAGTTCAAGATCCAAGCCCCCGTGGACTTCGGAGGTTAATGGAAGGGAAACGAAAATGTTAGGGAAAGAATATTTGGATCTTCCCCCCTCTTCCTCTGCAGTGCTGTGGAAGTATTTATATATCCGGAGAAAGTTCTCTAGTAAATTCTGAAGATCTTCGGTATTTAAATGTCAACATCGATTTGTTTATTTATTGCTTAGCTTATCGTAACTGACTCAATAACAAATCTAATCATGTTGTGCACAGAGAAAATATTCTCATTATGTATTTTCCCTACATTATAGTTAACTATTGCGTTTGAATTCAAGCTGTAAATTCAGTATTATCAAGTAATTACTTTGTAGTGGAGTAAACTAATTTATTAGCATTAACGTTTATATGCCTTTTTCTTATTTTACAAGGGTTACCGTTCACAAATCAAATGCCCTGGACGTATCCCTGTAATGAACTCTTTATTTTGGTTTGCTGCAAGAACTTCTTACGCTTACTGCATGTCTGCGAGCTGAACTTGAAATTAATGAATTAATCTTCCGGCTTGACATATTTGCTAGAAAGTGGATGGAAAGAGATTGCATGTCGTCAAAACCGCTAGCAGAAGACTGCAGTGTCGTTTAGGGATTGTAAAAGGGGTTTGGGGTTTTCCCTCTCTCTCCCCCTCTCTTTTTTTTTAACTGGGGGGGTGAGGTGATAGGTGGGTGCAAGAGCTCTGGTTGGCTTTTTCCTTAACGCTATACTTGTGCTTGCATTTACTTCCTCCCTAGCTTTTGCAGGGGGTGGGAGCGGGGGGTGGGATCAGGTTTGGAGGGTCGGAAGCCTTCTTTCGCTATCCGAGCACTGTTTATTTTCCCTGTGTCCCCCCACCCTTCAAATCCGTCGATGAAAAACCTCTCCCCACTCCCTGCACACACGCAGGCACCCCTCCTTGAAACAAAAAGGAATGTATAAGGATTTCAGTGACTTTGAGATAACAAAGGCGCCACCATTGCAGAGGCTCGCCCCGCCTCTGTGTGATGGCAAACAAATTCTTGCACTTGTATTAGGGCTTTTAAGGCTATAATTGAACACGGCGCGTCTAGGAGAACCGAAAACAGTTCTAGACTGACCTGCGGTTTTATAGCACTTTGGCAGTCAACTTCAGCTTGTGTCAGAGCAGACATGACAGAGCTGCCCAACGCTTAATCGCGGGACGCCACCTCCTCGGACTCACTGCAGCCCCCCTCTTGCATTTCAACAATTCTCAAACCTTGGGGCTAGAAATGGGGAGCAGAGCTGGCACAGGTTTGTATGGGGCTCTTCCCCGCTCCTCTCTGCAGCCGGGGCTGCGACGCCGTGCGAGGCTCCGCCGTGCCAGAGGTTGGGGCTGCCTCTGGGAAACAAAGGGAAATTAAGGCAAGAAGGGCTAGAAGGCAACTGGAAATAGGCGTGTGTGTGCGTGTGTCTGGGCATATGTGTGCTTGCACAGCACGCACACGTGCAGCCCCGATGCCTACTTTTGAATCGCCCGAGCTGCCCCCCCGCCCCCGCTCCCCAAACCAAGCAGTCTGTTTCTTCAACGGGTTTGCAGCGTAAGGGGACCCCGAAACGCCTCGCGGTTCCGCCTGCGGAACAAGCGGGGAGGCTGATGGGGAAGGCTGCTAGGGGTGCAGCTCGTCTGGGAGCGAGGAGACACCCAAGGCTCAGGCTGTTCTCTGCTTTATTTGCTGTTAAGTGAAACAGAGATAATGTACGCTTAAAGCCCCGGAATGTGTGGGTAATTGCAGGGAGCCTGCTGTTAAGTTGCTGTGTTCAGCACAATTATCAATGTTGATTATTTGGTCTAATGTTGAATTGCTCTTTTAATACAGTAATTGGGACTTCCGCGTTGAGGAAGGGGGAAAATCGAGCCTTCCCCTCTCTAACCTCACTGAAAACAACATAAACAAAGGCAGGCATTTCGTTCGGAGAAGCAAAATGCATTCGTTACGCCTTCCCATGTATTTCGGCCGGATTAGAGAGGGTAAAACCGCTCTGAATTTGGGAGCTCTGCTGCAGGACGTTTTTGCAAAGGACAAGCGTGGCCAAGAGGTGGGGAGACTGTGAGCACATTTACCCATAGCTAAGCTAAACAAAGCGTGGATAAAAAGCTACATCTCTTCTTTGGAGGAATATAAACAGAGCTAGGACGCCTCGATAGCCTAGCTTTTATATATACAGATGGCGTGCAAAGGAAACTGTTTAACTTACTACTGCTCGTCTCCGAAAGGTCAAGTTCTATAGTATCTAAATTGTTGTCTTTTTGTACCGGGTTTTGCTTGAAAAAATTTTGAAACCGACCATTTACCTTGCCAGTAGGGTGGGTGCCTGTAATTAACAGGAGAAACGTGTGCTAAAAGGAATTTGCGTCAAGAGGAGCTAATTAAAATATTACACGATCGCTGGCTTCAATCGCTGCTGCTCCTCTCGTGTAGGAAGGGTGACGGGTGTTACGGCTCGAGCAGGAGAAAATATCTCAGGAATTAGGACACTGTTTTGTAAACTTGCGGGTTGATTACAGTCTACAAAGGCTTATTAGAAAAACGTAGTATGACAGAATTCGCAACCCTGTAGCCAACGAAAAGCGCAACCCCTTCCCACCTTTCCCAATTAAAATAAGGCCAGAAGGCGATAATTCTTCGCAAAATTTCTCATGAATGTAGATTCAGAAAAGCGTGCTTATTGTTTGGATTTTCAATATTTCGGGCTCAGAAGTTCTTAACTGGCGTTTCTTCTTTTCTGTTTGCCTTTTTGTCCATTGTGGAAAGGAACTTCATAGCCATCTTTTTTTTTTTTTTTTTTCCTTTTAACCAAATGTGTTCCCTTAACACTTCAATAGAAGGTAGTGGTACAGTAGTTAGCTAAAATTTTTCAAATAATTTAAATAATAGGTGATTTTTTTTATATTGGCGAGATGGAAGCCGGGTGCTGTGATATGGGACAGACTATTTATTGTCCAAAACCTGAAGCGGTATGGTCATGATTTTGCTAGGAAACTGCAAAATACATGTAAACAGAAAGGGCAGATGTAAACAGGATTCAAGTAAAGAATATTCTAACCTTTTTTGTTGTATTTATTCGCATTACATTATTTCATGGGCTTGAACATCTCAAAAGGCTGTGCTTATCTGTGTGTAGAATATTTTAGATTGATTTTTAATATCGATTAATGAAATCCTGTCCTTCCCTGCGTCACCTTCTGTGTCTTTTCAAGTCGCCGAGATGGAAAAGCTTCAGAAGGTGGTTGGTTTTTTTCTCCTTCCAACCCTCCCCTTTAGTTTGACCATTAGAATTAAATTGCTACGGACGTACAGAGATCGACCCGTCGCTGGCGACTAACCACGATATTTTTCATCCCTTTGCGCTGATGAACATCCGAGGGCTCTGTTTGAAGACAGATCCTGACTCCGACAGCTGCAACAAGCCGAAATATCGAGGGCTTTTTTTCAAGAGAGGAAGCTTCTTCCAGATAGACAACTTCTCTTTTTCGACGGCTGTTTTCTTGCCCTTTTGTAGTCAAACGATTTGTTGCTGTGACAAGCTCCCGGCGCCTTCACAAGCGCGGGGAGTTTCTCATAACGCCGTGTCTCCTCACCCCCCCGTTCTCCAGCCTTGCGCGCCCAGGCTCCGGGGCGATGAACCCCTCTAAAATTTTGTTTATATTTACTGCTCGTAGCTTGCTCTTGACAAAGAATGGAGGCAGGTTTGGCGACAAGGGGAACATGAGGAGATACTTTCTCAGACAACCAAGTATATCAGAAATTAATTGACTGACGATGCTACCATAAATGTCTCTTTTTCTCCCCTTGAACGCTCTGTGAGAGTCCCCGATACGTGAAAACGCACATCCAGTCATTCATTACCACCATTTCCCCGCTCCCCGTCCGCAAGAAATATGGAGTGCAAGAAACTTCTGGCAAAACTAGGCTGCTGGAGAGGAGTGTCTAGACCAAGTGGCGGGCTTTAAAACGAGTGCGAAAGCAAATTTCCCCGGTTATAATCCGCCGGTACAGAAAAACAGGCACTTTCCACCGATCCCCACCCAGACCCACGAAGAATCGGGTCGTTAGCGCCGTTTGTAGTAAGCAGGTATCAATCCCCTTTCATGACGATGTATTTTATGTGGAATTAATCAGAGCGGTTTAGGGAACACCCCCAGAAACCCCTTGAAATTGCGGTGCTAGTAATCGACGCGGTTATCTCTACGGACAGCCACATCTCAGGCGATGTTCCCATGCAAAGTTCACACACAGCCCGGAATGCCGCTCTACCCTACACATTAAAAAAAAAAAAAAAAAAAAAGTCCGCCAAAACATTCCCATGTCGACTTACATTTAAAAGTATTGCTACGACTAATGCCTTGAACTTGACCTTAGATTTGTTAATCCAGGAAATATATTCAGTGAGAGGAAAAAAGTCCTACTGCGTTGCCTCTGACAAACGAGCATTTTTCTGCCTACCAAGTCAGGATGCAAACAACACACCAGAGTTATAAGATATATAATGTACCCTCTAGATTAAGAGCAGCAAGCTACAGAAAGTGAAATGCCTCACTGCCGAGACAAGCTCTTCGTAGCTAGACTGTTCCTGTGATGCTAAGATCCACAACTTGCCACAGAAATTCAAGTCAAGGTAATAGACTCGGATTCTAAGCTAAACTGAATTTTATAGGATATAAGGTTCTCTCTAATGCACATTGAATTTTAACAATGATTTATAAAGGTATTTCAATTGTGGGGGGTTTCTATTTTATTTTATTTTGCCCAACTCGCCAAGAAACACATCAGATTTTACTGTACCACACTGCTAACTTTATAGGAGAGCCTTATTCACATATCGTGAAACCCACCTAAGTAAAGACATTTCTTCATCAAGGATTGTTTCAGGGGGCGGGTACAGGAAGTATCACTGTACTGGGGCTGTCAAACCAACGACTTCAAAGCCCCAACTTCATATTTTGATGGACCCTCAGAACTGCATTATAGTGAAGGTACCTGCACTTGTGTAACCTTTATAGGAAGCTATTTGTCTAACACGAGCTTAAAATACGCTCTGCAGTTGAGGATGCAATCGTGTGCCCACGCACAGCTCAGCCGGCTCTACAAGGACTGCTTCTTGTCTGTTCTCCCGTATGTCATGCAAAGATACCCATAAGAATAGCTCTCCTCTAAGCCTAATATGGCTGCTCTTGCCTATGCTGGGGTGGAAACCCGCTCACGGTCCCGCTTATTGCCGTTTCCCGACTTTTCAACAAACGCCGATACTAACACCCCTTCTTACAGAAATCGTGGCGCATCAGCACGACAGGTCCACGCCGCAGAGGCCGGCGGAATTTGGGCAAAATGCCCCGAAACAGGCCAGGCGTAGTGCGGGGGTTATTCGTCCTTTCTCTTTCGGTTTTATTTTCCCATCAAGTGTCCATACAGCACGGTATTTTCATTTTACAAACCCTCGCATATTTAAACACAAACCAACCACTAGCTGGAGACGAAGCCCATCCAAAATTGCTTTGTATTAAAATCCATCTTTTTTTATGCCTACCCGAGGATATCTCGAAGGCTAAAACCAGACTTAAATACCCTGCTTTTCCATTACTCCTCGCCCAAGCCGACTAGAGAGGCCGATTTATACGGTCAGAAATAAATGAAAGCCCTTTGCTTGGTGCGTTCAAATCAAGGCGATTATGAAGAAGTTCGGATTAATTTAAACTGGCAGGTTACAAAGCCCGGCTGGCATTTTTCTCTCCAGATACACACAGGCAACGGCGAAAAGCAGACAGGTTAAGCATCCTTCACCTGCTTTCTTTCACACACAGTCCACCGTCCTCCCCGTCTCTCGAATGATTAAAACAATTTCAGAGGCAAACACACGGGAATAAAACAACCGGGAATAAAACCCAAGAGTCGCTTTTCCATGCAGCCAGACCTAACTCTGCAAGACAAGCCGGTGCAGCACAAATCCAAGCAACCAGCAGCACTATGTGCAAGTCTGCCCGCGTCTTGGGCTCTGACCCCAGCCTCTCCTGGCCCACTTTCCTGCCAAGGGCCTTCTTTGCTTTCCACCTATGCTAGAATGGGAAGCAGCATCTCTGAGAAAGGTGGAGCCAGCACCCAAGCTAGGAGAAGGAGTCTTACTTTTCTCATCGGGCTCTTCGACTCTGTTAGCATCAGCCCAGGCAACATTCTTCGCCCAGGTCCCCGCAGCAGAAGCGGCTCTTTGGCCTCATACACCGTGGGAGAAAGGGAGGAGGGTGGGTGGGTGGGCTGGGGGTAGAGCAGGGACCTGGGAAACCCTCCACAAAGACTTCCAAATGACTTTGCTCCAGTCATGCGGGGGGCTTTGCGGGGGGACTGGGTGGGTGTTTGTTGTTGGCTTGTTTGCTTAATTCACCACCGAGCCAGGGGGAGAGGAGAAACATTCAGCAGCTTCCAGGAAGAGCATGAAAATCTTACCCCAGCATCCAGAAGTCTCTCGCCTGCGCAAAAATATATCCCCACGGAGACTGACAGCTAGGATCCCGCGCTGGGCTGTAGACCTCCAGTCAATGAGGATGGATTGCATATTTTTTGGTTTCCTCCCTTACAGATTAAATATACCCGGTCCACAAAACATTCCTTCTCGATTTCTCAGTGGCTTGGGTTGCTGTTGACTTGGGGGTTTATAATTTTTTGTTCTAGTTGTTGTTGGTCTGCCTTTAGACGGAGAGAAATCTAGCCACTGGGGCACATCGTCCTTCCTGCCAGCTTCAGGCAAAATGCAGCAATATCACAGGCTAATGACGATTACTGCTGTTATTATTACTACTATTATTGCCATTTATTTTTTCCTCTCTCTCTCTCTGCCTTTCCTGGTCCCCTAGCATTTCCGATGGCGGTTTGCACACAAGGTGATTGCAGGAGGTTAAAATGCTGTCTAATTCCACGGATTCCCATCGCACGAGAAGGAGGGGAAAAAAAAAAAAAAGTCCCAGTGTTTTTGATCACGGGATACCCGGCCGTTCCTCCCCAGTACACCCTGGGTCACAGTACAGTAATGACCGTGGGTTGTGCGTTGTAGGACTTGACCTTTCCTACGTAGAAGAGGGCGCTTTCCTCTACGCTACGGGGAGGGAAGGGAGGGGGGAGCGGTGGGAGGAAGAGAGATGCTCTCTTTGGGGATGTTTAATCACGGTTCAGATCTAGGAACGGGCAAAGCTTCTGCCTTTCAGCACGCCATGTTGAAGCTATTCACTAAAGATTTTTTTTTTTTTTTTTTTCCGGATGGGGGTGCGGAGGCGGGCGGGAGGCCGGAGGGAGGCGGGCGGGCGGAAAGACTTAATGAGCATTTGCATTTCGTACCCTAGTTCATGAATCAACTGTATTCAAAGGGGAGGGGGGCCGGGGGCAGGGAAGGGCTCACGGCGTGGTTAAAACACTCGCGGCCGGACCCCTGCGGCCGCGGCCGGGGCGCATCTACCCCACGTCCCCGCCGGCCCACGCGGAAAAGCCACCCCCTGGTACCCCCCCTCTTCTTTTTGGACTCTGTTACCGGCCGAGAGCGCGCGAGGCCATCTCTTCAAATCATCATTAAAGTGCATTAAAACGCATCTTGAAGTTATGAATGGCAACAAACGGCCTTTTAGCGCCTGCCAATATTTTTTTTGTATTAAATACTGTCTTGATTTTATTGCTAACGCTGCCCGCGGAGAATGCTGAAATGCACCAGGAATGGGGTTTTATTTAAGCCATAGCCATTTTCTTTCTAAATAACTTTAATTTATAGGCTGAAGGCCGAGATGCTTACCCGTTCGATCAGACGCATACAAAATAAAGTCACTGCTCTGGAAGCAATGGGCGATTTTCTTTTCTGAGCATTTCGATATTGCGCACCATGTTTTTTCCGTTTGCTTCAGAGGCCATCTCAGCTAGCAAGGGTTTTTTAAGCGGGAGTCTTTCTGAGCTAAAAGCGGCCGAAAAAGATATAGCTTTGCAGCTCTACTTACTTTTTTTTCGGAAATATGCTCCTGTCAAGGTTTATTTCCCATAGCAAACCACCTTTGCTACTGCCAGGAGCTCGAGGCGGGGATAGATTAAATGCCGGATTATTCTCTTGGTGGGTAAAAATACAAAACATTTGCTGTACCCGTCCGTCCGTATCAAAGACGTAAGGCCGCTTTCTGTCCATGGGAATTTAAAATCCGAGGGAACAAGGACGTCCAGAATTAGGTGTTTATAAGTCAACATATCCAGACACTGGGAATTAAAGTATATGTTGTCGAATCCCGCAAGAATTACTTGAAGAGAAACTAAACTGATCTTTTTTTGTCTTTAATTATGTTTTGCGTTTAACACTGGGAATGAAATACTGCTCTGACATTAATGTTTCAATAAATACGCTAAATATACGATATTAACTTGCTTCCTCTGTCCCTTGCATCTCTCTGCACATCCGCTAAAATGTTATACCTAGCATTTTAATTTCTAAGGGAGCTGAGAAAGTAGAGATCCTACTTTGTTTATGTACGTTTTGCTTTTTTAATTTTGTGTTTGTTTTATTTGCAAATTCTTCTTCCGGAACTTTTTTATTTTTAACGTCTGCAAATAAACCTCTTCGCACATATAGCTCTGCACAGCAAGGCAGGCACAATAAGTTCCCCACCACCATTTTAAAACATTCTCGGTAACGCAGGGAATATAAATAATCATTCTCAGCGACCGCGTGTAGGGACGGACGTCGTGAAGTAATGTATCACGTTGCTTAATTATTTTCGTTGGTGATATATTTACTTGTAAAACATATTAGGGATGTATTTTAGGACGCTGGCGGCAGATTGGTGAGAGGGGAATATGTAATACAACAGCAATTTGTACTCGAAAATGTATGTGCCAACAGCTTTTGGACGGCAAATGAAGGTAATAAATAACACGAACACACACACCTACACAGCCGCTCTCCCCGACGCTCCGAGGCCACATCTACCCGGCGGAGGGACGGAGGGATGGGGGCGCGGAGGGCCGCGTGGGTGCAGCCGTGGGTAGTCAGGGACGCGGGAGGACCGAGGCGGGGGCGGGCGGGCACGCAAAACCCGCAGACGGGGAATCTTTCGCGACTCGGAAAACCGCAGACATCCTTGTCTCGGTGCCTTGAGTCGCGGCAGGGCCGCGGCGCGGAGGGCTGCGCCGGGCA
>JAVJGI010000050.1:109518799-109530798 GCA_035590275.1 Ibycter americanus | reverse complement strand
GAACCTGCCACCTTCAGCCCGGCCGGAGCCGCTTTCCCAGGGTGCTCCGTGCCAGCGCCCCGTGGGAAAAACACACGGCAGGGGCTTTAATTGCACCCTCTCGCCTGCAGCCCCTCCGGTTTCGGGGGCGGGGGCAGGGTCCGAACCGTCTCGCTGTCCCTGCTGGAGGAATGTGTGAAATAACCTCCATGGAATTACAAATACCTCGTCTCCCGCAAAGTCGGGCGACTTCCCCGCCGTGCCCCGGGAGAGCGAGCCTTGCGGGGCACGGAGGGCAGCGAGCTCAGCCCGCTCTGCCTGGAGCCCGTTGCGGCTCGGTCAGAGCGGATTTGCGGTTCGATCTCCGTAGCCAAAACCCACGCGTGCTCAGCCGCCCGTGAGAGGGCAGACCGCGATCCCGCACCCCGCAGGCTCTCCCAGCTGCAGCCCCCCGGCGTGCTCCTTCCCCGCACTGGGGAGTGTTTGGGAGCACACGCTCTCAGCTTTATCCCGTTTCCAGTGACTCTCCTGCACCCAGCCTAGATGCCAGGAAACGTTACCCTCTTTGCAACGTTTTATTCCACTTCTCGCCGAGTTGTGAGGGCTTTTAATCTTTTTCGCAAGAAACACGCCGATTCTGAAGGATAGGTTGGGCTTTTGCTGAAGTACAGCACTGCCTGAAATGAAACATATTTGGGAAGCAGAAGTAACCCGATCAGATGGCGGTTTTTTCCCTCTTCTTCACAGAGTGCGTATTTGCGATGGGGGAGATGGAAGCAGGGAGAGGATCCGGGATACCTTCGCGAAGAGCTGCTCCCCGTAAACCGGTGCAGGCGGGGCGGCCTTCATGCATCTCAAGGGCCCGTCAACCTGCTGCCATGCAAAAGAAAGTGAAAACGTGTTTAAAACGTGCCTCCGCTGGCGTTTCCCGGAGCCCGGCTCTGCCCAAGGAACGGAGCTCCGGCTCCCGCCTGGGCGGTGGGCGTGTGCGGTGGCGGGTCCCATCGCCCCTCCCGGCCCTGGGTCGCCCCCAGTGCCCGGGGGCGCGCCCCGCTTCCTTTGGGCTCCGGACTTGGGGTCTGCTCTTCCCAAAACATTGGTGGGGGCTGAATCCCGTGGTCCTCTTCTAGGAGGAAGAGCTATAGCGAGGGAAACCCTCAGGCATAAAGGTGTTTCAAAGTTTCCCCTACAGAAGCATCCTGCCACAGTGATGCCCAGAGAAGGAAGCTAATCCAGTAAGGTCGTTCGTGTTTCCTACGGGGCTAGTTAGAAAAATGGTAAGGAAGGCGTATCCACCCAGCAAACGAGAAAGGAGCAGCCCATGGGATGTGTTTCACATACGTCTTTTTTTCCCTGCTGGTTGGCAGCAAGACTAAAAGCATTCAAAACGAGTTTTGTGGCCTGGAAATGAAAAACTCCTACAGGTTGCCGTGTACACATCGTAAGAGACATGTATTGACGCATCGGTGTAGTCTTTCCGGATTTAAGCAGATTTTTCGAAACTGGATTTTAATGGGAGAACAAGAGCGGGAAGAACTTGTCTACACGCAGACATGCCACAGATATATGTATGTTCGTGTATACATGCGGGATAAGATGTGGTGTACGGCACACACCACCGATCTAAACGGGAAGCACTTATCGTGTCTTAGAAGAAGTCGACGAAAGCGATTAAAGCAGAGAGGTATATTTATTTCGATGTATTCAGGCTCCGCTCATCTAAACCCTTGGCCCTCCGTGGGAAACACAGATTTTTCGGAAGCCCTCCGAGAGCAGCAGAGTACCAGGCTGCTCCGGCCGAGCTGCTGCCACGTGCCTCGACTTCCCCCGAGCACCGCCTCAGGAGGACCTGTTTGAGCCTACAGGTTTTATCTGCAACAGCCATTTTTCTCCCTGGGCGTGTTTTCCAACAACTTTAAGTTGGACTGGGCAAAATGTTCTTGACCTCGAGGGTTTATGATGGTGAGGATGATGTCATCTCTGACTGAACCGGCGAACTAGCCGCGGGCTGCGGAGCCGTGCCCCCGGGAGGGAAGGCGCGGGGCGGTGCTGATGCCAGCCGGCCGCTCGGGAGGCCGCTGCCCCCGTGGCTCCTTCCCTGCCCGCCGGAGAAAGGGCGGGGGGAACCTCCTGCGTCCCGGCACTCCAGGAGGGAGCCGTCGGAGGTGCTGTCTGCCCGCCTTGCTTCTTCTCCCACACGCTTCCCTGACTCGGGGGAAAAAAAAAAAAGAAAAAAAAAAAGGGATCCGTGAGAGTGAGAGGGCTGACTGGGCTCCTTTCATCTCTGCGGCCCACCAGCAGTGGGGGGCGCAAGAAGACAGCAGTTAGTGTAGGGCTGCGGTGATCACAGTCAGGGACCGCCGGCCAGGAGGGTGGAAGGGAGGGGGTATGCGGCGATCGGCGCTGCGGGGAGGATGGATGCGGCCGGTGTGGAGGGGGCGGGGGGAGCGGGGGGCCGTGCGCACGTCTGAGCTGGCTGGGGAAGGCAGGCCGGGTCCTCTCCCGGACACTCCCGGGGCTGGCTCGTGTTCCCTCCTCGTCTCCTTTGTCGATGTAACTTGCCTGTGACTTCAGTATTGCGCCTGGGAGCTAAGTGTCTAAAGGCGTGTGCAACAAGCCGGCGGAGAAACAGAGCCATCCAGCATGGGACACGCAGTGCAGGGAAGCCCTGGAGTGAGCAGCTGACACCGTCTGTGCGCCATGGCTACCTGCTGCAGCCTTCACGTTATCAGCCGTGCCTTGCGCAGTGCTGTCCTGCCTGGGCAACAAGCCCTCGCCGTCCTCTGCCAGGGTTTCCCAGTACGTGCTCGTTTCCTCTTTCGGAAACAGCGAATACCCGCGCATTTGGTCTTTGCTTCTAACATTGTGTTTTCTCACGCCCATTCTCAGGCGACACAACAGGCTATTACATCAACATGTCCAAATTTTTTCTCCACGCAATGCCGATACGCCCCCGATTTCCAGCAGAAACGTGATGATCTGTATCTCATCCTCCCTGCGATTGCAGTGCCTATCCCCGCGGACCAGCATCCCCTCCCAGCTCATGCCGGGCATCCCACGGGACCACCTGGGGAGAAACTCCACCCCGCTGGTCGCCCATGTGGGCCGCAATTTTCTTCTCGAGTCTGGGAGCAACATGGTCAAGGTCGGGCCCGCCTTGGGATCCATGGGGAGGTAGATTTTTCCCCGTTCAGCTCAGTCTGGGAAACAGGAGATCTGAAAAACGCTGTGCCCGGGGATGGAGGGAACAGGCTGGCGTACACCGGGGTGATGTTCTCCATAGCTGGTATGCGTGCCTCAAGGTGTTAACGCAGTTCTGTTTGCAGCGGTAGGTAACTCAGGTTGCCTCCTTGACCACTTCATCCTTTCACTGTTTCTGGCCCTCAGTGACTGAAAAACTCGGCTGCAGTGTTTATCAGAAACTATTCATGCTACATGGCGGTAGATAGGGTCAAAAGTTCCAGCGAAATTTCTGGGTTCTTCGTAAACATGCATCAGCCGGGGTGGTGCGGGGTGGTGGGGAAGAATCTTCTTCCAGAGATTTTATTTGCCCTGGTATAAGTTTTTTTAGACAAATTCAGATTTTCCAGCTTGCTCCTGGGCTGAACTCCATGCTCTCTGGCAGAAGCCCATGACTTGCTGTGAAAGTATCCTACATCTCTGCTTTTGCCCTGATTACTACTGTCTCATAGGCCCAATAGTCTTCTGAGACATGATGTGCATGGTGTCTAGAGCTGTGGGGAGCACAGAGAGCAAGAACAGGCCATGGGAGAAGGATCCCCATCAATACAGTTCATCAGGATCAGCGGTTTTGCTCAGTGCCTATTCTCTGCTGCTCGACACTCACCTTGGCTATCAGTCACCTCTGTCCTTGTCCAGGAGACCATGGATTTCACAGACAGGGGAAGGAGAGGTAGTGGAAGGCACTGGGGATCCAGCACCCAGGATGTAACCCTAGGTGTTTCTGAGTCAGGCAGCAGTGCTGAAGCAGTTGACTGCTGCTCAGGGGGTCAGGGTGGATGTTTTGGTTTTGTGGGACAGACCTGGCCTGTGGATGTGCATCTTCATCCCTGAGGGCTGTGCACAAAGGCGCAAGCCAAAAATAAACCAGGCAGCCAAACCTGCAGTTAGGATGCACTGGGATAACTTTGATGCCATCTCAGCTTGCCTAGCTGTAGATGAAGTTTCTTGAAGGTGGGACTGGAGGTTATGGGGTTAAAGTTTGACTCTTCATAGCCAAAACTAGGTAAGATTTTCCTTCAACATGCCCCCTGGGTCCATATTTAATGTTTTATGTGTGTTTGTTTTGGGGAGAGTTTGAATGAGGCAGAGATGGACGAAAACTGCACAAACCTTCTGCATAAGTACAACTGCTTTTTTTCAGGACACTCAGCCTCATTGAGGAGTGAGGGAATTGCCATTGAGATGCCTGTCCTAGGTGGCTGGCTTTTCCTTTTTATTTTCTTTCTTCTTCTTTTTTCTTTGTTTTAATTTGTTTGTTCCATATGTAACTTGTCATCCTAAACGGAGTCTCTTTATACACATCTGCAGCTTGTTCCCATGGGGTCAAATCTGCTCCTTTTCAAATTAAAGAGGAAATTACCCTTTCATTACAAGAGGTGCACAGTTGGGTCTCTGGAGTAAGATACCCACTTCTGTCATTTTCCTAATTGCAGGAGGTCCCTCAGCAGATCCTGCACCCCTTGGACACCCATATCGACAAAAGAACCTTCTGCAGGGTGTTTCTCACTCCCTCCATAGGATGGAAAGGGTCCCCAGGATCCAGTATACGAGCTGGGACTTTTGCATCCATTTTCTGTAGGCAGAGCACATGGAGATTCAGTTTCCACCTCTTAGGGTCAGTCTCCGATGCTCTGAACTACATCTACACCCTCTCCACACTTGCTGATAAGGCTCCGTGTAAAAATATCTTTAGCCCAGTGAAAATACCTGGATTTGGCCCATCTGGAGCTGAACCAGGCCTAAAGGTGCCAGCACGGCCGGCAAAGCGAAGGGCTGCAAGAGGGCGCAGACAGCCGCTGGCTCTGACCATGCGCCGCTTGTTTACAGCAGGCAACGATGACGCCGTGCATTGCAAACGCCCCTCGTTTCAGCCATTTCCTTCCGGGAAGGGCCGGCGGCGGGGGGAGTAGCGGGGAGCCCCCGCGGGCGGCCGGCGGTGGGGCCGCGACGGGTACCGGCGCCCCGGCGGGGTCGGTGCCCCAGCCCGCATCACCGCGTCTCGGACCCTCCTGGGCCGCCGGTTTTTTTTTTAATAAAGCCCGACACGGAGTTTCAGCAAGGCGAGCCCTAACACGAGTTCGGGAGGGTGGGTTTTCCCCGCTCTAGGTTAGCTCCTGCTGGGGACGAGGGGTAGGAATACAATGGGAATAAAAGAGGCGGGTTTGGATACAGGAGGAAAACACAAGAAAAACACCAAACGCCGTTGCACGTCTGGAGGAAAACACTAAATGCGGTGAAAGGCTGTGTGTTCGCCTCCGACATTCCTGCGGTTTTCTCTTGGTGATGCTACATCCCCCCTTAACAGTCTTCTTTTGGGCACCTAAAAATTCCCTGAAATCCCTCGGTGTTTCTGTATGAGGCGCTTAGGCGCACCAAGTCTCAGGCGACACCGTCACCCGCGGGCGGGTTTGGCGAAGATGCACAGCACGGAGGACTGCGAGCTCCATTCTTGCTAAATCAAATCTAAAAAGAAGAAGAAGAAGAAAAAAAAAAAGCCTCGTCACGGGAGCCACTGCAGTACTGTCGATTTTAATTTACCTGTGCCTTCCACCGAATTAAATTCACACCATAAATACTCTTCTGCTTTCAAATCAGGGAGTTTGTCACGCAGATCGTGTTTCTACTGCTCACTCTAACATTAGAAGCTTGCCGGAGTTTTATGGCTCTCGACGAGTCTGGAAGCGATAGCAATTTAAATCGAAAGCCCAAATTCCTGCACGATTTACTCACTGTAATCAGTAAAGCGGCAGATCTAGCAGATCTAGTTTCTAGGGGCAAACTTGTCCTGAATGTCCTAAGAGTGGGAATCGGGCCCTTTTCCTTTACCCTCAGGTTTTGATCTAACAAGGTAAAAATCTCCAAAGCCTCCTGTGGTGGCAGGTTAGCGCTGCTTCGGGCAGCCAACAGGTAAAAAAAAAATCAAGAACAGGCAGATGCCCTCAGAGGAGATGCCGGGCTCCGACATTCAGAGCTACACGGAGGCAAAAACGTGTCCTGGATCAGATCATGTGAATACCATTACATGCTCTCCTAGGCACATCCCAGTCACGGCTCTGTCCTCTCTCTCCTCAACGCCACTTGCGTGTTATGTGCTGTCATTGTACCAGCTTGTCTTTACACCCCAGAATAATGCGCCTATTATTCTCTTCTTTCCAAAGCTTCCACCTCTAACCATGTCGTAAAAAATAGCCTTAATAAAACAGTGATAATTACGCCATTATTGTTAACACTACCCATTAAACATTTAAAAATAGGCTTTCTGGTTTGGTCACCCATTTGCACTATATATCAGTTTTTGCGGCACTAAATCGTTCCGCGGTATGTCAAAGCATTCTTTTTTTATAGACGACAAGACTTGGGTTTTTAAAGAAACCGAAGGTGCAGCGTGGGTTCCCAGTCGTAGTTGGACAGTATCAGTCAAAAGTTACTGACACTCTGTTGACCGGGGAAGGAAAATAAATATCCCGCGGGTAAGGAGTGTGATGTGTCTTTCCTTCTCCAGGCTTACTACTTTCAAGGAAAACGCCTGATTGACGAGCATATCACCCTAGCAATGTTTTAATGTGCCCCTATTACTTCCTTGTTTTGGGAAAGGGGGGTGTTTCGTTTGCTTTTCCTATACGGGGCACTTTCAGCAGCGCTGACGCTGAGATCGGCGTATTACCCTTCCGAACGCGGTCGCCCTCATCTCGCCTCGGCCGTCTGTCAGCAAGGAAAGTGGTAAACTCGGAGAAATAGATCAGTTTGAAAAGTTTTGAGGATAGTTATGACATCCTGGCTGTGACCGAGTGAGCGAGCGAGGCTTAATAGGTTCTAAATCTCGGTCTGGAACAGGCAGGGGAAAAAAGGGGGTGGGGAAGAAAACCCCGTAGAGATACACTTTCCAATCTGCCTGGAAATTAATCCCAAATGAGGGAGTCTCCTTCCAAATCGGGCTTGACAGATCTGTGGGAAACACTAGACAGAAGGCAGAGCGCCGAACACAGCATTCCCGGCGAGGCAAAGCTCCACCATCGCGGCGGGGAACGGGACGGGCTACTCGCTCCGCCACCCCACGCCACCGACTTGTCGCCGTGCGAGGGGCTGTCGCGGCGGTGCTCTTCCTGGGGGATGTAAGAACAGACATTTTAGGAAGCCTTTACTAATCCAATCTAAACGGATCCCAAAACTTCAAGTCCAGCACAGCCTTCCCCCCCCACCCCCACCCCCCCTTAGACTCCACTCGGGCCTTTAACTCTCTGTGTTTACCCCTGACAAATAACTGTGTGTGTAGATGTGCGGGGGTGTGCGTCTGTCTGCGCGGGGGTGTACCGCAGCTTCTGTTGCTGCGGGCTGAGTCAGATCGTCCGTGGCAATGACCGTTATCTCGGGCTCAACAAAACCTCCGAACCGAGGTACATGACGGGTGGCATCCTGGTGGGAACAGATTAAGAATGGGGTGAGGAAGGACGCAGCAGTGACTCGTAAACGAAAATCACAAAATTTGTGAGGATGGTCCAGCATAACCCACAGGAACCATCCCCAGGGCTCCTGTCTGCCGGAGGGAGGATTCCCCATTAACTACCTCGCAGTCGTCTCCTGCCTCGCATTCGCCTCCACCGCCCGCTCTGGGAGCACTCCCTCGTATTCTGAATTCAGCTCCTGGTTACTGTTTTATTTAGAAAGAGACATTAATATCCTTCTTATTGCTGCCCCCAAACTCGTAGTATTAGGGAAACCCTTTTCGTCCGCCACAGAGAACAGCCAGCTTCCTCCGACCCTGTTACTTGGCCGAGCTAGGAAGGAGGCTGGAGGTGAGTTTCTCTGGGAGACTGCGGCTGCCCTGGGCCTGAGGGGGAGACCGAGCTTTCACACTTCCCTGCAGGTGCCAGGGACAAGAAACCAGCTCCCCCAGCAAAGCGCAGCGACCATGTCGCCAGCCGTGGGAAGCGGCACCAGCGCGACACGGCCACAGCGCTGCCCGATCGCCCCTGCCTCGCCTTGCCTGGCCCCACCGCACCGCTCCGCACTGCTCCGCGCAGCGGGATGGGCGCTGGCCCTCCGCCTCCGCTCAGCGGGAGCAGGCGCGCCGCGGCCGCCGGGTGGGTGGCAAAGCCGGACTGCCTTATTAGTCCATCCATCCGTCCGCCCGTCCGCCCTTCCGTCCTTCCACACACCCAACCACCCACCGCCTGCTCCTCCACCAGCCGGACCTGATTCTGCTCTCCCGGCTCTGCACTCGCACAGCCCGCGGAGCAGAGCCTGGCTGCGGCAGGGGTGGGCGGTGGGTCCTCATCCGGAGCTGGAAGGGCACACAACGGTCTAGAGGCTGGCAATGTAGCGAAGGGAAAGGAAATTTAACAATGAGTTTTCAAGAAATTGGCAGGCTTCGGAGCAGTGCACGCATCACATATGTGGTGGAAAGCAGCGCAGTCCGGAGGGTGTTGTGCGCACGATGTGCGTTTGCATGGAAACATGCATGCATGTCTACAAAGGGAGAAAGAGAGATTGGTGGCGATAGCCCTTTAAAAATTCCTGGTTTGTCCCCCTGAAATCAGTATGCTTATTGCTGGGAGCACACCCTAGTCCATGCATCCAGCGGACCGGGAATCCTGTTAGTTTGTTTGTCTCACTGTGTCGTGCCAGTCTTGCTCACAGGGCTGGACAGAAAATCTCAGCGTGTTTCCTATTGCGCTGCCTGTTCCCCACCGAAGCAACGTCACCTCAAATATGCCAGTAAATTCCTTACCGGGTTGGGAACGTAATTGGTTGAATGTTTTCTGTAACCTGACTAGCCAATAACACTCCGAGAAAAAATTCGGAACAACCTAGTTACGACAGATGGTGAAAAAGACTTGACACTACACGTGTGAGTCAATATTAACTAGAGATGAGATACTTGCCGCATTCATTAGAAGTATCATCATACGCCGAAGAGACTACGTGTGCCGCTATATTTACGGTACAAGGTCCCTTATTTTCAGACAAGTGCTGTCCAAATGGTTGCCCTTGTCATTTCTGTTGTAACAACGTCTGCTAGCTAGCATAAGCTTTGGCCTTGATAACTTGCATTTCTCTGAGCCTGAATTATTCTTGGCAGACCTTCTTCTTGCAGTTTTCCCTCCTGAAAGCAGATAACAATTTATGCAAAACAATTAGTTTTAAGGAAGAAAGGAGAGGAGACCTAAAGCCCTCTTAAAAGCGCAAGAATCGTGGAACAGATGGAAACTGCGAAGGAAGACATAACAGTAAACCATAAACAGAAGATAGCCAAAATAACTACAGTTACGAAAAATGAAGTAGTTGTATCTTTCAGCTGTAAAAAGCAATAAATACCTAACCGCATTTTCAAATTTTAAACTAACGTTTCAATCTCAGTCAATAGAAAGCAATAACAGTTATACGAATAGGAACCGATATTGAACCAGAACAAGAAGTCAAAGCTATTTCTACATTCAAATGTCAGCAGCGCATTTCCTTATCCTCAAAGGATTCTTAAAGCCTTATATATGCAGTTATGCGGAAGCTGATTGCCAGCAATAAATAATGCATCCAAGGAAGAGGCTTCAGTACGTATCTTCTCACTTTCAGGATGCGGCTAGGGATCTTCGCCTCAATTCTACATCAAGGTTGTGGCTTAAAGCAGTCAGAAGGCTATTTAATTGTCAGGCAAGGCTTCCCCCTGCGGAACTCTCTCCGCATGTTACAACCTCTTTGCAGCTCAGCTCCATATGCATCTCTTTTTCACACTTCCCTCTCCATCTCGGGCTCCTACACCTGGTGCATCACGCATTTAGCCCATTCGCTCCGGCTCTTCCTTTCATCTTCCCCATGGCAGACGTTTCTATTTATCCACTGGCAATCAATGTGTGGCGTCACCGGTGGTACTGTAATGACGACTGCACCATTGAGGATGACAGCTTAGAAAGAAGAGGGCAATGGTGATCCCTCCCAGAGCAGCACAGCAGAGTGTAGCGCTCGCATCACAAGGTCACCCTATCTCACCGCTTGCTCCTCTGCATTGGCAGGAGAGGGTTGCTGGGTTTGTACAAGGCTGGGGCGGGAGAGGGAGGGAGGGGGGAAAGAGATCTGGATTTTTTTCCCCCCTCCCTTAAGCAAAGCCACAATGGAAACCAGGAAGGAGATGGTGATGTTTCTGGAAGGGACACAACTTGGCGCCCTAGTTGGCAAGAGGGTGCCTAATTTGTCCGAAGCTGTGGGGAGCCCCGCTCCGGAGCCGCAGGAGAAGATGATCCATCGGAACTGCCTCAGCCCCAGACCTGGCCCCTTGTCGTCCCGGGAGAGAGGAGGAGGAGGAGGTGGCGCAGGAGAAGGCGAAGAGGAGGTGGAGGTGCTGCCAGGGACAGGGACGGTGCCGGAGAGCCGCTCGGCAGCGGCAGCACTGCTTTCGGCCGGACAGCAGCCCCCCGCCCCGGAGCCCCCCTCCAGCAAAGGGCAGCAGAGCAGCTCGGACACCGAGTCGGATTTCTATGAGGAAATCGAGGTGAGCTGCACCCCGGACTGCGCCACGGGGAGCGCCGAGTACCAGCACAGCAAAGGTACCCAACTCCTTCCCATGCCTCCAGCCCCACTGGGGGGGCGGGGGGGCTGCCGGAGGGGGTCTTCCCCTTGCCAGCTGAGCGAGGGGCAGCGAAATCGTGTGTGTGTGTGTGTGCGCTTTCCTGGCTGATTCCTCAGCTCCCGGTCACCGGGAGGCTTGTTTGGGAGTCAGAGGACACGACGCCGGGCAGCCCCCGCGTCCCTGGAGGGGAGCCAGGCTTCCCGCCGTGGATGTATCAGGTCTGCAGTTTGTCCCGTAGGACCTCCTTGGCCAAGACCACCACCCACTCTTCCCCTTCATATTTTTTGGTTTTTTTATTCTTCCCTGTCGCCTGGACAGTGCATGCTCCAGGAAATCCCTTCTGATCTTCCCCATCGGCAGGTTTTTTTGTATGTGTCGGGGGGTGGGGGGAGCAAGATCAAACGGGTTTTCTGGCCGAGAGCTGTTTGTGGTTTTGCAGGGTGAAATGTGCCCGGGCGAGGGCGGAAGCGCCCATAAAGACCGTAAAATCGCTCGTCGACTCCTGGCTGCCCCAAGTGCGGCAGCGAGGTCCTTGTTTGCACGTTGGGCTAAAAAAAAAGGGGGGGGGGGGAGAAGGAGAGGTCCAAATTACCTTGTCACTTCTATGTCTCGGTGGCGCCAGCTCGGAAATGGTCCCAATGAATTAATTGCCTTTGGTCTCGGGCACAATGAGGGAGAGTTGCATTTGAAAGCAAACGCAGCGGCCAGGCCCCTTTTCCCCCTGCCCCCACTCCTGATTCCCACCTTCCCAGCCCGGCAGAGCCCCCCCCTATCCCGGCAGCAACTCACTTCTCCCCCCTCCCCATTCCTCCGTCACTTCAAGAAGAAGTAGCCGGGAAGCGTGGAGAGCGCTGCTTGCCCTCTCTCGTCCCTTAGACACTCGTTAAAAATATCCCATCATGGGCTTTGGAGGCTGAGTGGAGGGTCCCCGAGGCCTCGCCTCCCTTTCGGGGAGAGTAGGGTTCCTGCCTGCCGGCTGCTCCGCTCCTGGGCCCTTGCGGGTCTGGAGGAAGGGGCGGCGGAGCCGTGCAGCTGGGGCGGTAGGCACACCTGCCTTTCCGAGCCGCTCAGCGTCGGGGGATGCTGCGGCGGCCGCCTCCGGCTTCGCAGTGCAAGAAGCGAGCGGGAGGGCATCGGGCAGACACTCTCAAGGCGCCGGGGGTGGGGGGGGGGGTGTCGGGCCGGGGGGGGGGGGGGGGGGGGGGGCGGGCGCGGC